>JAEIIH010000530.1:0-11050 GCA_018904745.1 Drosophila orosa
TCTTTATATATATTTTTTGTTGCATAAATCTCACCCTCTAGGTTGAATAATGTATCCTATTTTATGCTTATGGATTAACTTTTTGAATGAATAATATTTAACACTTTTAATCTTTAGATTTACTTAATTGCAATTACGAATTTTGTATATTTTTCTTTAATGTATTTAACTTTTAATAGTATTTAACACTTTAATAAATATTTAACAATATTTTTGATTTAAATTCCTTCAGTTTTAAGCACTTGAACTCTGGTAATATCGTTGGTAAGACTGTTTACAATATTTTTCTAACCGAAGAGGACCAACCGCAGGACCAACCTCTCTCAAAGGAATCGCGTTCGAGACTAACGTGAGTTTAGTCGGCGACATCGGGATGCTGTTAGCTCGTTGTTTGGGAAATTTTCTAACAGAGCTCTGCAAACAGTCGCGGAGGCCTGTTATGTTGCCTCGGGAAGTGTCATTAGAAAATATTTCAAGGAAAATTATGCCAGGGTAAATCTATATTGAGATGTATATATTTAAAGAACTGTTATTTCTTGACGTGCAATAATACTTTGATGGGCTTCCCCTAAGTCTGCTTCTTACAAACGCTAAAAGATTGCATATTACGTATACGCCGCGTGGCCATTGACTTTAAGGACTCCTTTTTTTTGTCGATACAAACTTAATGCATCGCATTGATGCGGAAGCAGGCAGTAAAGCTTTATGCTGATAATTCCGGCCCCAAGCACAAGATAAACCCAATCATAATTGATGAGTGCGAAAATGGGACAAGTATCATGTGGCAGCAGGACATTTATCATATCTCCGGGAGGCCCGGTAACTTTTGTGCGCCAGCAAAAATTTAGGAAGCCATAAGTTCTGCCCTCTGCCATACATCAAATATGCTTGGCTGCCTTTTGCCTGCCAGCCAGCCAGCCTGCCTGCCTGCCTGCCGACCGACAAAATGTACGGCAATAGTTGACAAAACATCTGCAGATTAGTTCCCTTGCCCGCAGAGAGTGTGTGTAATGTGTATAGTGTACCATGTACATGTGTCACACCCAATAAAGAAGTGCTTACTGGGGAGACTCTCAGAAGATTAGCACACAAGACCTAATAACCCACCTGTATCTCTCAGGTGACGTTGTGCCGAGTCATTTAAAATCACTTTACACTCCTCTTCACATGTAAAACCAGGCGGGAAACTTTCCCATTCCCTCCTTCCCCCCAAGAACTGCGATGAAATTTCAGTTCAAGCCGAGTAATTCCAGGAGTTACAACTTTTTGGCAGCTACACAAATGGCACAAAAACGTAATGAGTCTGCAGAAACAAAGGCTTGAAGTAATTTTAAGCCAGAGAGTCGAGTGCTCTAAAGGGCAATGCCACTCATTTGTCTGTGGATCCATCATTAGTTTTTCGTTTGGCAGGAAAGAGGCACGAAGAACAGAATCTATAAGCTTAAGGTTGGAAAATAATAGGAAAATAGTGCAACTAGTGAAAGTATTTTTAAACTAATTAAAGCAGGCCATGAGTTGCTATAATTATGAGAACAAAGTGCGTTTTTAGAGCAATCTTTGTTGCAAAAGCACCTCATTTTTTATTAGATATTTACTCGTTTTTATTAATTTGTATTTTCTATTAATTACTCGCATTCAGTCGTCAGAGAAAAAATTGTTAAACGCTTTACGCACAATTAGGCAGTCAGCCAGAAGACGTGTAAAGTGCGTGCCAATGAGCATTAAATAAATATTTGCACGATAGCTGGGATAAACAGACGGAGTCCCAGAACAAGCTGCCAAAACGTGCTAAACATTTAATACTATTGCACGTCGTTTGGACGACAAGGAGCTGATAATGATGACGATGACCTGGCCCCCTCGGTGGCCAGTGTCCAGGTTCCCTGACTATGCCCATCCGTTCTTTTTCACGTTGTGCTCTTTTTTTTTCTCATCCCTCCTCTGTTTTTTTTGTTGACAGCATAATTACGTTGATGACAGCCGTTCGACAGCGGGAATGGCGAACGGGGAGTCGTCTCTAGACTCTGAGCAAACACAGACACTGCAGTGAACACGGACGTGGGGACACGAGCGGCTGACGCCCCCGAGACTCTGTCCAGGACACATACATATACGTACTCACTACGTGCGAAACAGGTGCTCTGGCGGTCAGCCATAATGGAGTGGAGAGCGCACAATAGCCGACTATAAATAGAATGTAGAGCTCCGGGAGCACTCCCGCAGGATTATCTACAAGAGCGCAGTGCACCCGGCAGTGCATATCGCACAGTGCAGATCGAGGACTCCCTGCTGTGTGCTGAATGACAAACGGCACTGCATTAGTTAAAAATACTAGAGGACTTCACTGGCATTTCCCTTGCAAATAGGAAACACGATTCGGTTCCGGCTTGCTCCGGCCCAAGGCTAAGTAAACAGGGTAAGTGCTTTCAACTTTATTTATTTTTTTCTTTAAATCCTTCTAGGTAGGATGGTAGGATTAGTTTGTTGAGAACATGACTAGCTCAAGTCGGGTTATAAAAAAATTCCACAAAAGTTTGTTTGGAATTTTCAGCTTGGCTTATGCAGAAAACATTTCTCTACAAAATTCTAGGTAAGAGTTTATTGTTTATGTATTGTAAAATCTCCTTAAAATCCCTGCCATTACTAAACTCACAGTTAAAAGCCACTTAAAATTCCTTTTAGCTGTTGAAAAGCAAAACCGACCGACCTCCTGTACTTCCAATTTTCCCATTCAAAGAACCAGAAAATATTTTTCTAATTATTGTTATCTCGCTCAAGGATCTGCACAAGTGTGCCAACAATTGGCAAACTTATTTTGTATTATTTGCTGTTTCCTTTAATAAACCAAAGGCATTTCCCTTGTGCTGTTTGCTTTACCAGCAATTGATTTGTGGTCACTTTCCCAATTGTTTCGAGTGCTTGTGTTTAATTTATTTCTTTTTAGTTTTCGTAAATTCCACTGTGCAATTTATTGGGCTGCCCGCAATTAAAGTCTGGCCAAGTGCCCAGTTCCTTCAGTTCCAAAAACTGGCAACAAAACTACAAATGCCTGCGAACAAATATAGACATGGGTTTTGGGGGAAAACCGCAGAGGACCCACACACACACACTCACTCACACACACTGCCCCATAAACAACCGGGAAAGTTTTCTTCTGGGTAAGTGGGAAAGTTTGTCCTGCCGCCACAACAATAATCGTGGTAATGGGCTGTCTCATAATAATGCTAATGATGCCTGTGGGTCGTCGTCCCTGGTCTGCAATAGCCAAGTGAATTTGCAGCCCCTGACACGCCCAGCAAATTATAACAGCCTCTGGCAAAATGAGAGAGTTTCAATTTCCTTCACATAACTGAGTATGCAATTTCCCCATTAGCCTCCGCGCCTGCCAATGAAAACTTCTTAATTGTGCCGCCACCACAGGCACAGGCACAGGCGAAGGCCTGGCTGCCTGGGAAAGTGCAGAAGATGCACACAAACTTTCGCTCCCTGCAACTTTCAGCATTTCAGACCCGGTTATCAAATCACGGCCAATTAGAGAGCATGCAAAATGCGACAAAGGGACCTCAGGATGTGTGTGCCATGCCAGGCAGCAGGCAGCAGGTCTCCTCCTCAAAGGAGGCAACAATTAACGACACAGAACGAGCGAAGAGAACTGATATCGTAGCACAGAGATGGGAATTTAAGCTCAAAGAGAAAGTTGTATATGAAAGCTGCTTACTTCAAGTTTAAATTGAAATAAAACACAAGTAAGACAACTCAATTCAAATTAACTAGCTTAGTAACATAGGTTTAATTCCTACTACGTAGTGACTGCCTCAATCTACATAGTTTAATGAAATATGGAAATCCTGTCGACTGCTTGCCAAAAATTCATACTCATTCAGCAATATGCAAATGAGCATGGACCCAGCTCTCCCCCAGCTCGCTTGCAGCTCGTTTCCCGTTGATTTTCAATGTTCTGCTAAATATGCAATTCCTTGAAACGAAATAAAAACCGTGCGAGTACACGACAGCGAGTTAAGTTGCTCTATCCCGCCGCCGCCATTGTTTTGCAGGGCTTAGCTTGTTTTTCCGCCCCCCTGCTTTTACTTTTCCCCCGTGGCAAACGTGTGCGGAATTCGCAAGCTGTAAAAAATTCATTTTCCCTTCACTCCACCACTGTACAAATTGCGTTTCCAGCTTCGGAATAGTTTGGGCGCGATTTAAGCGGCGACGCACTGCTGCTGTTGCGGCTTTAAGCTGTTACCTCAAAAGAGATTGCCGGCTGGCAGGCGACTGTCATTTGCATAAAGCGCTCTGACCAGCTGAAACCGGAGGAGGAACACCAGGACTTAGTCCTGGTCAAACCCAAATCATAAAACACATGTCGCCCATCGGCTACACAAAAAATGGGAAGCGGTCCCTGCTGCCTCGGGGCCCAAAAGAGGAAAAAGAGCAATCCTCTTCAACGGCCCCGGCTCATAGGCAGCAGTAGGTTTGTCATAAATATGTCAAAAGGGTCACCCGAAATGGCAAATCTGCGATGGGCTCGGGGATAACAGAAATGGAGACCATATTGGATTTAAATACTCGCTTTTTTCCACATTTAAATTGTCCCCTCAATGGCCAGTAAATCTTGTCGCATTTTAAATAAATTAAATGGTGATTTAAATAATCCCCATGAATCGTACTTAAATATTTGCTGGCTTAGCCTTTTGGTTTTAGCTTGGCTGCATTTCATATCGTTTCGTTTTATTAAATAAAATGAGTGAAGCTTTATGAGTTCGATTTCAATTTTTCTTTTGAGGGTTTATTTAATTTTTATGCTTGGCATAAAAATTGCAACTTTTTTAAACGAAAACGAATATAATAAAATGTACTGTCAATCTTCAAATGCAAAATAAGTCTGTTTTATTAGAGGAATATATATTTGGTATTTTCTATATATATATTCCTTGGAAACTACCCAACTTTTCCAACCCAAAACCATTTAGCTTTAAAAGTCTAACCACATTCCTTGACTCCTGCACAGCCACAGCATCAATAGCGGCTGGAAAAACAAATTAATTTGTCTTATTTACCAAATGCATTACTCAATGCGGATCTCTCTGGAGCAAAACTTAGATGTAAATTAATTTGCGTTAATTGTTTTTACTTGTGCGCGGCCAAAAGTTTTGGTTTACATTTCCCCTTCTCACCCTTCCCATCAAGCAGTTACAACTACATAAGGACCAGGAGGCGGAGTGCCCGGGAATCCTGTTGCGGCTGGCTGGCAGGAGCTTAATGAATTTTCCCGTTCTCTTGCCAACTTGAATGGCCTTGACTTTAGTTCGCCGGCTTCCTGTTTATGGCACGACACGCTCGCCTGGAAAGTTTCGACATTATCCCAGGGATCTTGAGAAGGGAGAGAGGCGTCGCGGCTTGGCTTGGCTTGGGTCTAGCTAGTCCATGTCCATGTCCGGCTGGGGTTCGTCGTCTGTCTGTGTCACTCAAATGATTAAAGATTTGCTTTTATGGCCGTGGCCGCTACTTACTTTCAGCAACAATTTATCAAAGTTTCAAGGTTGCCCACAGCAGTTGTAAAAACTTTGACATTTTGTTTTGAGGCCATAAAATTTCTAATTTAATCAACTTTAAGTTGGCTTTTGCATCACTGAACCGACCCGTCTCTATATACATCTATTTATTGGAGAGTTCAAGTCTGCCACAATTCATGGGCAGTCATAAAAAAGAGCTCAATAGTTGGCCGGGGGTCTTCCGCAGTGCCCTTTAAATATTCAATAGTCGGACTTTTAGTGTGATAATCTAAGGTCATGAAGAGGAGCTCATCAAAAATGATTGATGATCATTTCGGACTTGGTGAGTGGCGGGATCACCCCGCCGCCGAGGTGCTTCTTGATTCCCGCAGTCGCAAAGTCATTAAAAATATTCTTTGCAGCTTCAAAAGCAGGAATCCTTATACAGGGTAGGTGTACGTAGAAAGGGTATATTGTTTTTATACTTTTTGGTTACTAAAAAATTTTTGAACATCAATAAATTATTTAAGAGTTTAAATAGTAGCTTCTTACAATTAAATACTTATTATTTGTGAACATTTCTTTTACTTCAATGTTTTTTAGTTATAACCGAGTACCTTAGAGGTCGGAACTCAAGACTAAATCCATTTTACTTGCTTTAACTGTCACTGGCCGAGAGTTGGGAATACTTGGCCCACACTCTCTGCTCTCCGTAATGAAGTTATGAAAAGTCTGAGCTTGGCGGGAACCCTTTTTTTGTAACCTGTCATCAGATGACAGCGAAAGCGGTTTGTCATTCAACTAATTAGTCCGAGGAGGAGTCTCGCGGAAATGCAAGTCAGAAAATGGGAAATAAAAAGAAGGAAAATCGTGGGGAATAAGATGTCAAAGAAGAATTAACATTTTCCTAGAGGAAAATAACTTCATGTTGATATTCCCTTGGCTTACCGCCACTCAATTGAAAATCCTTAAAGGAATGGAAACAAACTTGTAAGCGATTAGGAGATTAAACATGATACTGAAAACATTTCAATTCCTTTAAAGCTGCTACTAACTATAAATTGTGCTTAATCTTCCCACTTTCAGTTTCCATTTAAATACATTTTGCATTGCTTTGATTGATAAATTGCTTTGAAATCATAAACCCCTTAAGCTGTGACCGAATACATTTTCCGGGAAAATTAATGATATACATACATCAGAATACACAAAGCTGTCTTCCTTGGTTCACTTCGCTTGCAGAACTTTGGAACTTTTGGAGGCGTAAAAGTGAGAAAAGATTTGCACACAACAAACTTCAATTAGTTTCTTTGGGGAACATCCGCATGTAGGTTTAAATTTCCGCACGGATATGAGAAAAACTGGTGAAGAAAGCTTCGTTCCTGGCACCAAACATTTACCAAGTAAACCAACTTATGTTTTGGATTATTTTCCAACGACTTTAAGCGAAAACTAAGACGGGCATTGAGAAAATCTATTAAGCGCCTGTCGAATCTGAAGGAGCCTTTAATGAGCAGCTGCAACTTGTTGTCAGCACTCAGTCAGGCATTCAAAGCATGTCCCCGGCATTCAACACCCATTCCTATACCCATACCCAGTCCCAGTTTCGCTCCCCCAGCCATGGTCCCCGCGTCGCCACTTGATTGTCAGATGCAACCGCGTTGCATTCGCTCATTTGGCATTCTGCAGTGTTTGTTTGCATAAACTTGAGCGACAGGCGGCAGCGGTGGTGATGGTGATGGTGGTGAAAAAAAAACAACAAAATCTGTGGGCGAACACTTCTGTTGCCTTCACACCCAGCCGCCACAGCCATTGTCCTCGACGTTGCGTATACGCCGCGTTGCCGTCTGCTTAATATGTACGCTTCGTTTATGGGACACGCAGCTCGATGGTCAGTATAAAAAAAGAGCTCTGAGCCATGATTAAAAACTGTAAACAAGCAACAAGAACAGATTAATGGCCAATAATAAACTGCAACTTATGGCTGCAGCACAAGGCTGATGATTAAGTATTAAACTTTATCAGGGACAAGGACTCTCGTAGTTAATTAGACTTTAGCTTTAAGCTAGGGGAACTAAGGGGAATCAAAATGGGTAGAACTAAAGCAGGGCTATTAAAGTCTATCCCAAAATGGAGACAGTCCCTTTGGCTTCTTAAAAATGTATACAGCTTAAAAGCTCTCTAGATATTCCTCGCAGAGCATGTGCCATGCAGTGCGACCAACTTAATGGACTGAAAATATATACACACCATAATTCAAAACTAAACGAAAATCAACAAGAACAGCTGAATGGACACATGCACCCCATACCCAATAATAATCCTTAACTTATGAGTGAACGTGTGGTTGGCTAAAAATAAACACACAGTCCAAGTGCAGTCATTGTGTTTTTAAGCTGAATTTATTGCTTAAGATATTTTCAGAGCCGCATTTATGGCACCAATGCGCATTACAAATTCAGCATTATGTTAACAGATTACTCGGTTTCCCGTTGGTAAATTATTGTTATTGGAAATACACGGCTGAACGGGTTAAAGCTTTAGTCTTTAATTAACTTGACTTAAGTTAAGGCCGCAGGGAAGAGTAATGGGCAATGAAAATGTCCTACGACTGCATACAAGATGAAGCATTAGGCATCGCAAGTGGGGTTGACCTATAAACAAATCCCCAGACAAATTACTAGGACATGCAATATATATATATTCGAGTATTAAACTCACTTAAACCGACCCAATTTAATGGCTAAGCAACTCCTGTCCACACTTTTGGCGACATTGTGCCTGCAGTTTTGTCTTTCACCATCTGTTTTGGGTAGTCAGTAGAGAAAGTGTTTCGTTGCAGGCGAGGAAAGTGAAAACCCATTCTGACAGCTTGTGGGAAAATGGAATTTTCCATTAGATTGGCTTTGGCAATCATATAGAGACCGAGAGCATCATAAATTCCATTTAGTTTTCGGTCGTGGCCGATCAGCAACAGTTGTTTACCCCGCCGACTATCTCCCTTCGGCAGATCCGGCCAAGTTCATGTACTAACATTAATCAGGCGACAACACGACCATGACCAGGACACGCCCATCGCTTAACGCGGACCATCAAACGCCGCCCACGGCCAGCCGTTATCCTTTCGGTTGGTGTGTTGGCCTCACCCACATCCTGCAAGGCTCGGACCCACTGCACAGTGTCGCATTAAGGGATGGCACACTTTCATTACTCAGTGTACTTCGAAGACCGCGAAAACACGCCCTTATGCGACACGGAACTTAACCTTTGCCCTTTGAAAGCCGCATCACTTGACACTAATGAGGGGGTCGTGAGAAGAGAAGCCTAAGGTTAAATTGAATATAAAGGTTGGACATTAAAAAGGCATTTTAACCTTCGAAAGAAAAACGAAACAAAATACGTACAATTTAATTTATAAAAAAGCATCTTAAGGATAAACTCGTACAATTTATCAAGAAATTAATTTAAAGCTTCAAAAGTGCGAGGAGTTTCCGGCAACTTCAACCTAATAAATTTCAATTGTTTTTATTGGTTTTCAGTGTCAAATTTTCCATAAATCAATTTGATTATTATCAATATAAATTATACTTAATTCAACTACGTGCCATTTTGTTCCTATTTGCCATCAACAAAAACACGACAAGCGGCAACCGTTTGACTATACATACATAATTGCAAGGTGACTGCAAAACATGGCTTTGGAAATTTATTACTTAATTACTCGCATGTTTTTGTTGAACTTTTTGTTGCTTGACTCGATTTTGCATTTAAATGTGAATTCTTTTTTGTTGGTTTCTCTTTGTGGCTGTAATTGATAAATGAAATGTTTGCCAATGGAATTGCTGGTTAGTGATTGGGAAACAATGGCGATCGAGAAATGGCTGCAGATTGATAATTGGCGCGTTCCAGACAATAAACAATATTCAGTTTAGTCTGGGATTGAAATTTATGGAGCTCCATCCTCCATTTGTCCGGAGAACCGACTGACAGGCCACAAATCGACGGGCAAACGGATGGCTGGACATGAATGGGTTGCCTATTGGTTTTTGGCTTTAGCTCGTCGGTTGTTGGCAGCATGTAAAACATATAAAAGATGTCAGAAAATCCAAGCAAAATCCTTGCCAATTGAGGCGCAGACAAGCTTCAAGAATGCTGATGCCAATACAGAAATTCATTTATCATTTAAGGGAGAGCCTGGCCAGACTTAAACAATTGTTCTTTGGCGTTTTTCGGAAAAGGAATTCAGTTAAATAATCAAATTTAATTCAACATTTAATTTGTACTCCTTTGATTTAAATTGTTTTATGTTTGCTGCAATATCTTTGACTTGTAAATTGGAAAATATGATGCTTTGTGCACTTGGCTGTCATTTTAATTGGGTTTCATTAAAATATCGAATGAAAAGGAGTTTGTACAAAAGGACCAAAGGACAACAATAACAACAGTACGCACAGGACAAAGCCGAATTTTATTAGCCATGGGATCAAGTTTAATTAAGTCGGAAAATGTCATCGGAGCCACTGGGAAATGGCTTACCGAAGAAGCATGATTGCCTGTCGAAAATAATTGCTTTTCCTTTGGAAAATCAGTCCTACTTCCCACTCTTTGGGATGTCAGTTGACTTTGGAAATAGCTAAATCCATTTCATAAATATTAACGAAGCAACTGCATTAGCATAAAAAGACGAGACTTGGCCAGAAGTGCTCTGCAGTCATAAAAATTTAACAATTGACAAAATGTACTCTCATCAAATATGCAACATAGACATGTGGGCGTTGAGGTGGCATTATCTTTTCCCACTGATTTATAATTTATGTCTGGTAAAAGGTCGTAAACCATGGCTTACCTACTGTTTATTATTATTTTATTTCTTTTTTTCCCGCTCCTTCAATTAGGAAGCGAAACGCTTAGCCGCGAGCACTGGCCACATCGCCACAAAGCCGAGCTGCCCAAAGATATGTGAGAAATTAATTGCATTGCAGCTGGAAAAACTAATTAAATTAAGGGCCCTCCGGCTAGCATATTTCCGCTGGCCATTAAGCGGATTTAAGAAATGTAAAATGCGTGCACTTGCGCAGTTCCGCGAAGGGTCTGAATGGCCTTTATGAGCTATCTGCTTGTTATCCGCCGAGAGCTCGTTGACAGCCAGACATAAACTGGCATATACGTGTACATATATGTATGTGCGGCATAACGAGCCTGAATAGTGCTGCTGTGACCAGGACAGAACCCAACTGTCGTCTGCAGTCACTCACTCACTCACTCAGGCGCTCATGTGTGACACTTTTGTGTGCAGCACACATCCTCGCACTTCCAGACGAAAAACTGGGAGGCCGGTACACATATATTTATATGTAGAACAACATAAAAGCATATATTAGAGCTGACAAGGCAATGACACCGAACAGAAGACTGGAAAATGCCATTGATACTGCCAACGGTATTTAAAATAATAAGCACAATGACTTGTTCAACATTAATATTGAGAAATATGCTTCAATAAATATCTTCAAATGATTAATAAAATGTGAGATAAAAAAAATCTTTTTTTATTT
>JAEIIH010000542.1:0-17197 GCA_018904745.1 Drosophila orosa
GCGATTATGTTGTTGTCACCTTTCTGCATAAGTTTTTGAAAAGTTATTTCATTATTATTATTTCAAGAATTTTGTTACATGTGCAGAAGATTGTGCTTAGAAATATAAACATTTTAATTTGTTATTAAAAACACACAATGAAGGCGATTCTTTAGCCAAAACAAGCAAAAGGATGCAATCTAATGTTAATCTCCCAATTTAGTTTATTTGGTTATTTGGAAGAATAACTTGTAGCGACAACTATTGGAATTTGTGAAAAGTACAATAAGTTGGTTATTTACTTAAAGCAGCGAAGGGCACGCCGTGGCTCAATTTGCTCACGCGGCTCAAACTGTTATCTTTGTTTGGTGGCAGCTGGCCGAGCTGCTGCTCAAACCGTTAGATCTCATGCCCTCTGCTGACTTAAAGCACCTTAATTTCCCACCAATTGTTAACCATTGTTGCAAGCGGTAAAGAGTCTGTCTATGAATAAGATCTATTATATTCCTCAGTACCATAAGCTGTTGCCCTCTGCGAGTGTGTTTAGAACATCAAATATTAATGCTACCCATGCCGAAGATGTTTTTCAATCGATTGAACAGGTGCTTCCCCTTTGAGCTGAGATAGTGTGAGGAGATGTTATTCCCGAAATCGCCGACATGAACCATGGGGCGATTTTAATTTTCAACGCAATGTGTGGGTGGTTGGGTTGGTGGCGGTGTATAGGTACCATCACCATTGTTTCAAACCCGAATGTGTGTGTGTGTGTGCTCCTATTGTGTCATTTTAAAATGCATTCGACCTGCCCATTAGCCCGCTGTGATTGAGTGGCCGTGTCCCGTCGTCGATTGGGTGATTACCTATGCAAATATGCAGTTTGACAGCTTGGTAGTTTAGCAGTTAGTCGCAGCTTAACGGTGGACTGTTAACGTTTAACGGCCAGCTAATTGTTAAAATTGGCAGTTGGTATCGTGTGGAAGTGGAATTCAAATAGGAATTGGAATTGGTATGCAAATTGCAGGCGGCAGGCAGCAGACATTTCGAACAATTAGCGGTGCGACAATTGCTAAAAGTGGCAACGGGTAACGAGAGGCTGTGTGAGAAATGATCATCGCAACGTACCGTACCGTATCGCACCGAGCAATGCGAAATGAGTCACACAAACGGCTAAAGCAGTCGAAACAGCCAGACAGCAGCCAGTACAATTGAAAAAATATAAAAAATAAAAATAAATAAGAAACTAGCAGTGCTGGCAGAGCCAGAAAAGTAAAGCACACCGCGCCGCCGCCAACACACACAAATTTTCGAAAATAACGAAGGCAAATGCAAAGTGTGTTGCCTGCCACTGTACTACACACACAAATTGCGCTAATAATAGCGAAAGCGGCAGCAGAAGAAACTATTAGAAGTACAGAGAGTTTCGCCTGAGTTATAGCCGCGCAAAAATA
The DNA here is from genome assembly GCA_018904745.1 of Drosophila orosa. Lineage (NCBI taxonomy): Eukaryota > Metazoa > Arthropoda > Insecta > Diptera > Drosophilidae > Drosophila > Drosophila orosa. The sequence goes on from JAEIIH010000542.1 coordinate 1,428, forward strand.
GGCATGGGAAAATAGCAGCATCAAAAACACAGCAGCCGAAAAAAAGGCCAGGCAAACTTGGTGGAAATCTCCCGTGAATGTACATATAATATATAAAATAAGAAGTCAAATCGCCTGCAGTTGCTCTGAAGCTGCACTGTGGAAAAAATCACAGTCAAAAAGAAAGCATTGAAGCTAAAACCAATACCTGTGATATTGAGATATTGTATTGACTTTTAAACTTTGTCTTCCATTGTTTGTTTTTAAAATACATTAACTTTGCTTTTGTTTTTTATTGAATATTTACAAAGATCAAAGGTAATAATATCCTACTAAAAATGGTTGATATTAGCTGGGATAAATTTGGAGATCAAACAATTTTATGACTTTTTCCATCAAATCAACGTATATGTTGACTTAATCATGCTGCCAAATTACCTTATAAATTATAAAAGCACAAATATTAACCAAAAATTCAGAGTTTTATGATCACAATGTCTGGAATCTGATGATAATATCCTATATTTCCTATAATGCCTAAAAATGGTTGATATTAGCTGGGATAAATTGTGGAGATAACAGTTTTATGACTTTTTCCATGAAATCAACGTATATGTGGACTTATAAATTATGAAGCACAAATATTAACCAAAAATGTAGAGTTTTATGATCACAATGCCTGGAATCTGATGCCTTTTATATAAAATACACTTGAAAAATATATTCTTAGTTGCAGATAAAAGATGATGAAAGATAAAACAGTTTGTATACTTTTGGTTACATTTTTTAATGGTTTCCATCTTGCTAAATGTAAGGGAAGTATATATATACATATATATATGGAATTTGACCTGTGTGCACACATTTTGTGATTCATCTGATTTTATAACAATGCAGATAAAATATTAAAGTGACCCAGTTTTGGGGAAATGCTTGTTATTGTTATGGAATGGCAGTGTGCGTTATTGTTTGCAGTGCACAGGCGTACGCTGTACATACATACATAAATATACAGTTATCCCCAAGAGTTTCGGGTCAATTGACTTTTAGTGTAGTGCTGCACATACACACACACACACACTCTCGCGGCGCTGTATGTAAATGTGTGTGCAGGGGCGCAGGCCAAAAAGGAAAAAGCTCGCAAAAAGAAGCAAGCAACACGGCAACTCTGCCGCTGTTGGCAGCGACAGCGGCAGCGGCGTCCGCGCATAGAAACGCCGCACGCAACAAATCGCCTGAGCCAAAGCCAAAGCCTAAGCTCACAAACATACATGTACATACACAACACGGCTACGGCTGCCTCCCACAGGCTCTCCTTCTATCTATCTTCATTGCCCCTCCTCTGCCCCTCCCCTCCCTCGCTCGTCCGCCCACTCCCCGCACTGTGGTTGCGATAAGCTCAAACATTGAGCCTTGATTTCGCTCACAAGTTTTCCTTTATTTTTTTTCTAAAAAGTTTTGAAGCGCGCACTCACCACCCTCGTGCAATAACTGTAAAATTTACATAAATATTTAACGGTGTTTTGCCGTGGGCTTGCAATTCCTCATTAGGTGGAAAGCTTTCCCCCATCAGAGCCGCGAAGTGTAGTGTAGAGGTGGAGTGGGGCAAAAAAAAAAACAAAAAAATGAGAAAAAAGTTGTCAATGCGCAAAGCTCTCAGTGTAAGTTTCATTTGTATTAACTCATGTGCTGCCGCTGCCACCTGATTCCACCCCCTGCCCCCCTTTGCCAATGACATCAGCATCTCCCTCTCTGGGTTTCTTTATTTTTATTTATTTTTTTATTTTTACCCACCACTGTGCCCATGCGGCCCATCGTACTTGGCGAACATTCCCGTTTTTTCCACCGCCTCCTTCGTGTTTGCCTTCGCATCCTCTTCTGCTGCAGTTGACGTTTCTGGCCCAAGAAAAAGGATACGAGCAGAGGAAGGATGAAAGTGGGAAATGGTAGAGAATCGTAAATGGAAAAAGGCAAATGGGAGGCACAAACAAAAATAAACATAAAAGGAAATACACGTTTGCCTTGATGATGAAGTCCCTAAATTAAAATCTGAAATCTGAAATATGGGTAGAAAATCAAATCTACCAGTGGGCACCGTATATATTCGAAAAGCAATTAAATTCTCAATTAAAAATCAATGAACTTGGGCTTGCAATGAAATTCGTGACCAGGACCCAGACCTGTGCCAGTCCAAATTCAAATGCTTGCACCAAGCAAATAATTTACAAAATGTTAAACAGTTTATACAATCGATTGTGTTTGAAAATAATAATTTATATCAATAACATTCCACTTTTGTTTCTCTGGCATGCTGTAAATTTATTGATTAATAACCGAATGTCACAAAAATCACAACTTTTCCACTTTGTTGTGCTAAACAATTGTCATAAATACCTGCTGCCAGCTTAGTCACGATTGATTTGTGTCCAGCGATAAAACTAGTCACAGTTCAATTAGGCATACGGATCATACGGATTCTTACAAATTTATATGGATTAATAAATATTTAATGTATAGTTGCAAGAAAGTAATAACCATCAACCATCAATAAGGGCAGTTTGAGTTTCTAAAAACTACTTTGTTTATATTGTATGGTATAAGTCGACATAAGTCTATTATATAACTCTTTACTGTCTTTTCACATTATTGATATTAATTTGTTATAATTATAAATCGACTCCAGCTGAATAGGAATATATTTATGATCTCTATCAGCGAAGGGCAAGCCGTGGCTCAATTGGTTCCCGCTGCTCAAACCGTTATCTTTTTTTCGAAGGCAGCTGGCAGAGCTGCTCAAACCGTTAGATTTCCTGCCCTCCGCTGATCTATATTTATGATATATGATCGTTGATAGCTTCTTATTATTATTAAATTATTATATTATTATTATTATTAGTTTTACACCAAATGTTAGTTATATAAATAAATAAGTAACTAAACTAAGCTGCAGGAGAAGTTTAGCCATATAATTTTATATTATATTATGTTTCATTTCTCTGGAAGCTTTTGATGATATCTCCTGACCCGTGGCTAATAATCCAAACAGTGATTGGGATAAGCAGATTGAATTAACTTCCTGTTTAGGTTGACTGACACTTTAACTGGACATTGAGAAGCCGGTCCTCAAGTATACCATAAACTTTATGGACAATGCTGACTCTACACAAAGTTGCAACAATTAAAAAATAATGCTGTTAGCCAGTAATGCTCTTTAGTTTCCGCTTCATGAAGACAACACAACGATGTTGCAGTGTTTTCGTTCTCCTTGGCGTGCCTGGCCGCGATTGTTTCTGTTTTTCCTGCTGCTGCTGCTGCTGCTGTTGCTCTCGTGTGTGTCAGCAACAGGACATACGCACAGTGGGAACAGCGGGAGAAGAATTGTAAGCGCGAGCGGAATACGGAGTGCAGGAAAAGAGCCCACATCCACATCCACATCGACATCGACATCTACAGCCACATCAACATCGTTCTCGTCATAATGACCGACTAACTGAGTGACTCTGCCTGTTGTATGTCTGTTTTTGTGCGCGTGCGAATGTGCGTGCGCCATGTCCTGGTCCGTGTGTCCGTGAACCCGTGCTTGTGTGTGCGTCGTCAGTGTTTGTGTTTGTTAGGATATAGATGTGCCTGTATCGTATCTCGGTTCGTGCATGCGCCTCAACAGCGGTCAGGGTTGACTTTTTGCAGGCGAAGGCGGTAGCGGAGGCGACGAAGAAGGAGATACAGGGACCAGAAGCCAAAACAGGACCTCCCAGATCCTCATGCCCCTGCGAGCGCCTTGGTATCCTTGAAGCCAGCGCAACAGCAACGAAATTAAGCTGAATCCCAACCAGAACCGCGCGCTTCTTTGGTCTTATTGGATTTGGCTCTGGCTCTGGGCTCTGCAAACTTGGAGTTGTATGCGTGTGTGTATGTGTGTGTGACAGAGAGTGAGAGAAAGAGAGAGAGAGAGCTGGGGAATCGATAAAGCATACTTATTTGGGTTTTTGGTGCAACATGCTTTAAACTATGTATACACACACCGATACGGGCACAGATACAGATACAGATACTGGTGTGCAGCGGTGTGTCATATTTCAGCGTTATATGCTCGGCCACCGCCGTACCGCACATAACCTCAAACCGCGTTATGGCTGCGCCATCAAAAGCTCCACTGTGTCTTGCTCTCGCTCTCTATCGCTCTCTGTCCCTGTCTTTCATTCGCTCACTGAGTCCGCTCTTCTGCTTCCTCTCTCTCTTTCTATGCTCTGCTCAGTCCCCGTTACACCAACTCGAGATTAGCTTCCGGTGGGGATATAAATCATCTCTCGGTTCGTTGCTCAAGTTATAAATATTAAATATTCAAAAGCGACTTTTTCCCATCCTGCCTCCTTCTCCTGCACCTCCTGCTTCTCGTTCATCGACTGGTTGCCTTTCCCGTTTCACTGCCCTCCTGTGTGTCCTGTTTGTCCTGTGTGTGTGTGTGTATGTGTGTATGTGTGTGTGTGCGTGCGAGTATGTATGTGCTTTTGCTTTGCCCTTTCGCTTTCAGCTTCGCACTTTAAACAGCTGCTCCGGCTTCCCCTTCTCCCTCCCCACCTCCCCTCCATCCATTCTTCCACCCACAGAGCCGCATTCACGCTGTGTCCCTCTTGCTCTTTAACACACTCCAGGAGCTTCGTTACAGTTACTTTACGCATACAGTGGCGGTCATAAAAACCGCAACGCGAATGAATGAAACAACAAAAACCGCTTGGGGAATTCCGTTCTACGGTTCTCCAAGTTCCTGTGCGTGTGCGTTAGCGTGAGCGTAGGTGTGAGTGTGTATATTGGTGTGAGTGTCCTGGCCAAAAGAGTTTCGAGAATTCCGAACGAACAAAGGAAGGAACCAGGTTAAAGATTATGCTATGCACCCTACCTATGCCCCAGAGAACTTCAATTAATTTGGAAAAAGGAAAAAAAAAATACTTAGATCAGGCTTCCAAGACCGGAAATCCGATCTGGTAATTCCCAAATATCAATGCAAATTTGTTGTTTCAGATGGGAGAAATATGGAAATAATATACATTTTAATTAATTGTAAACCTTGCAGGAACTGTAATGGATCTATATAGAGTTTAGAGCTTAAAAAGTCAATTTAAATTCTTTCATTTTGCGTAGCGAAATATGAAATTGCAGCTTGGAACTTAAGCTTTTTTGCACAATTGAACTGAACTGGAGATTAGCAAGTTTCACCATGATGGTCCATCCGGAAAGCAATATTAAAGAGCAACATTTGAGTAGATTAGCAAGGGTATTCGTTGGCCATCCACCCACCCACCACCCACCATCGCCCCGTATCGTGCGCATAGTGAAAAGTTGCTCCATTGTTGGGGCCCTCGTAGTGTTGGTTGCTTTTTGTGTAAGTTTTGCGTTTGTGCTACTTAACCTTTTTTGTTTGGCAGCGTTTTGCAAAGTTGTTGGCTAAAGTATTTTATGCTGTATGACGGAAACTTTAGAGTGTGTTGCTGCTGTTGTTTCTCCAACTCTCCTCCCTCATTTTTTTTTTGTTTTTTGTCATGCCGCTTGATTTTGCGCTCAGCTCTCGTGGCCGTCGTCATCGAGTGGCGAAGCGGAGTGGAGCAGAGCGTAGAGGGGACCTCCCTCCCTTCGCTTTGATTGTGTGAGTGCACTCAGCATGCAAACAATGCCGTTAGCCAGCAACAAAGACGGCTGGGGCTGCCTTTGCCTTGCTTTGGTTTAGTTAGCTGGCTTTGTTGTTGTTTTTTTTTTTTTTTCCTTGTTTTGTTTGCTGCTTTGCATAAATTTGCACACAAAACTGAGCAAAAAAGAAAAACATAAATAAAATAAAAAAACGGGAGGAAAGAAGAAAATTTGGCTAAGCTGTTGCAGTTTTTATGACCACCACTGTGTGTATGGCCAAAAAGGATAATGATGATGGGGATAATGATTATGATGATGACGTTGCCTTGGCCCTTCCCTCTCCTCTCTCCTCTCTCCATCTCTCGTTCTCTTTCTCTGTGGCTTTGTCAATGACATGTCCTTCTTGTCCTCTCTCTCTCTCTGTCTCTCTGTCTTCCTTCGCACTGTGGCTCGCGTGCGTATACGTGATGCTGCAGTTTACGGTTACTCGTTAAAGTTAATGCTTTTAAATAGCTTATAGGTAATTTGTTGCTGTCGTTGACACCTATGCCGAGCATTTTACAAGATTTGCCCTCTCTGCACGTGTGTATCCAGTGTGTATGTGTGTGTGCGATTGCTTAAATGTGGTCACGACACGCACATCAGCTGTTTGCACCGAGTTAAGCCGCAAGTGAAATTGATGTATATGTATGTGTATATGTACAGTGACGGCCAGAATATTAGCAGAGCCAATCTGATCTAACAAAACCTTCTTTACCACCTTCTAAAGGGGCTTAAGTTAATACCCAGTAAATGTAATTTAAAAGTTTACATTGCACCTGCCACCCACATATTTATATTTGCAGAATGCAGTTTCTATTGGTTCGCTTACTGATTACCACTTGTATTTAAAGAAATATATATTATTTGATTAAGCATATATAGGGACAAAGGATCTAAAAAGCAACAGTTTCTGTATATAAAAACAAAATCATATACGTATAAATTACGTATACGTAATATACGTATACTTAATATAAATCGCATAGACACGGAGAAAGGCTCTAAAAAGCAATATTTCCTGAATATACATACCAAAACATTTGTTCTTGTTTGATGACGAAGAGAACGGCTTAATTACGTATACGTAATATTAGCATAGATATAATAAATAGCATAGATACGGACAAAGGCTCTAAAAAGCAACAGTTTCTGTATATAAATACAAAATCAGTTGTTTTTGTTCAATGAGCTAAAACAAAACATATAATTTACGTATACGTAATATACGTATACTTAATAAATCACTTCAGTCTGGGACAGTACAGGACCAAAGACAACAAAACGTGTGTAGCTCTGACAATTTTACCAGCAATACTCTCACGTCTACCTGAATTGTTGAAATGAATTTCATTGGAATAATACAAATCAGTTTGGTATGCATACGTAAATAGGGAACAGTTGGACAAAGGGCATATTCAGGTTGTCACAACAAAATAAGCACACATAAGATCCGCAAGTCCGCAACAAAAGGTAAATGCTTGGCTCTTAGTATATATAGATAGGGACATGAAACACATAGTATCAGTAAGCGCTGGTTCTAAGAACTTAATTTGTTGTTTACCTCGTTGTTTACCAATCACTGGCAAGTGGGATCGCATGCACTGCCTTGGTGGGCATGAAGTGCATATTAAAGGAGACAGCTTAATGGCAGGGATTTATTTATAAACAATTGCATGCGCATTTTAGCTGGCCACTTTGCACGCCTTCACCTGTGCACCTGTGCACACCTGAAACACCAACCACCAACGCGAGCCGCGAGCCGCGAACCCCGCCCATAGTCCACGCCGCCCCTAATGCTAATTGCCGGGTGGAAAAAGTGGAAATGTGGAAAGCCAAGCCAGCCAAGACACATGAAACGAGAAACGAAGCGACAACGGACACTGAAATTAGGTCGAGCAGTAACGGGCAGCACCAGGATTAGCACACACACAGCACCACCAGCAAGTTGAATACAATTTTACCAAAAATAATCTCGCTGTGCGACAATTTTCATGCACCAAACAAACAATACACACAGGCGGCCGGCCGACCGACCGACCGACCGTCCGTCCAACCGAGATGAAAAATCGCTCAAAGTGAAAAAAAAGTACTTGAGTTATTGGAGCAGACAGCCGCATGGGGGCGGGGGATGATGTTGATGAGATGGTTGGGGGTTTGGGGCAAGTCGGGGGGGGAGAAGTCCGAGAGCTGTCACTCAAACGGTCACCGAAAAAAGTGCGCGGCGGCGTTGATTTGGTCTTGTTTCTGTTTCTTTAGAAGCGATAAATTAAGTTGAGAATTTAGTTGACAAAATCTATATGTGACTATATATTCTCAAGCAGGCAAAGATAAATACAGTAAAAGTTGTGCTATTAGCAAGTATTATAATTTAAAAATATGCATTGCCTTGATGTGGAAATATTAGTGGGGATCCAGACTAAGCTCTTTGATATGTTTCAGTTTTGGCAAATACACCTTGAAATATCATTTTTTATAAATAAACACACTAACTACACAATCGATGTGGCATGCCTCAAAGCTAGGGTCACTCTCAACTAAAGTGTGGCCGTATAATTGAAGGATCTAAGAAGATCTGACATACATATTAAATATATGGTTACAAGTAACCATTCCGACTGCTAAATCCTACAAATATTTGCAGACAACCAATTATTTACATATGTATGTCGCCTGACCAATAAGTACTGTAGCAACAAATGTGTGTATCCTGTCTGTGTGTGCTGAGTGCCGCGGGTAACTGTACACTTTGTTTGCACCCTAACGGTAAAAATTGGCCAAATGGCGTGCGACCAAAGCGGCAGCAGCAGGAATTCATAACCAAAAAAAAATTCCGCTTCAAATTTCGAACAAATATGTTTTTAACGCCCGTGTGTGTTGCGTTCCGTTTCGATTCGTTTCATTTCGTTTTGTTTCGCTTTTCCTTTTGTGTGTTTTTGGGAAAACAAAAATTGTACTACTCGTCGCAATGTCTGTTTTTCAAGTTTATGCCAGGCCTATCCCATGTATACCTGCAAAATGGGGGAAAGTTGTTAAAAGTTGAGGAGAGGAAGGACTGGTAAAAGTTTCACAATAGTTATTAAGTTGCTAGCAACATAATGAGCTATTCTTAATAAGTTTCTTACCATTTAATGCGTTTAATTTAATAGACGTTTAATAATAAGGAATTTAAAAACTAAGTGACCAACTGAAAAGGTCAGCAAACAACTAAGAAAGTGAACAATTGAGTGAGCAACTGAACAATTTAGTAAACAACTAAGAAAGTGAACAATTGAGTGAGGAACTGGAGTGAGCAACTGAACAGGTCAGCAAACAACCAAGAAATTGAACAACTGAGTGAGCAACTGAACAATTTAGTAAACAACTAAGAAAGTGAACAATTGAGTGATCAATTGAGAGCAAATGAGTCATTCGTGAGTCACATAGCTTATTGCCTAAAGTGACATCCAGTTGCCCAACACCTTAGATCATATAGACTTGATTTCATGATTTGATTTCATCGCATAAACTTGCTTTATCCCAGAGTGTATTTGCCTGGTGCTGTGCCGTGCTGCGATGTGTTGTATGTGTGCTGCGGCTTTTGTGGGTGACATGTGCATGTGGGACACTCGCTTGCTGTTTGTTTTTTCGGTTATTTGCTTGCTTCTTCTTTTTTTTGCTCGTACTTTTTCTTTTTGGCAACAACGTGACTTCATCATCATTCAACATGATCATCGTGGACTGCGTAACGTGAAAAACAATTGCATGAATATTTATGGTGTGCTCATGTGAGCGTTTTTCACCAGTTTTTCCGAGCCCTCGTTTGTGTGTGTGGGTGTATGTGGTGTATGAGTGCGCGGTTTTTATGCAAACATATTTTTTTTGTTTCTAGTCACCCATAAAGCAACGTCAAAGGATTGCCCGGCAAATTGGCTTCAGCCGTAAAATGCGTTTGCGTGTAGAAACGAAACGATACGAAACGAAACCAAACCGTTGCCTTTTCTTTCCCCATTTTCCCTATTTTTTCATTTCTCACTCCGGTTTCCGCGGTTTCCAGCCAGCCAGCCAGCCAGCCAGCCTTATTGATGGCATAATTGTTGTTGCCGCTGTTACTGTTGCTTAGTCGCAACGCATTTCGAACTTAATTATTATAATTAATTGGCAAGAACAACAAGAGGGGCAAAAACCAAAAAGAACAGAAACAAAATACTAGCAACAACAAAAAGAGGGGAAAAAAGTAGAGAAACCAAATAGAAGTGAACGAAACACGCAACGACCCCGCACAAAAGGGGCTGTTAACTAACCCCATTCTACCATTTGCTCAACAGGCAGAGAGGAGGCCCTTGAACATTCCAGAATTTTCATGGCTATCACGGTGATTCTTGGACCACGGTGTGGTGGTGTGGTACAGTGCACACTGTGCAGTGTGGAAAGTCATTTAAATTAGCTTTCTGGCGCTCTCGCGACAAAAGCCGCCAGTTTAGCTGAATAATTTACCATTTAAAAACGCTTTTCCTTCATATGTGTGTGTGTGTGTGTGTGTGGAAAACAAAGCCCCACACACAGACAATGGATGGAATAATACACGAGTAGAGAGAAAAAAAAAATATATATATGTATATAGAAGAAAGAATAACACGTAAATGTTTGCATATAAAAAGTGAATAAGAACAATTGTTAAGCCATTTTATGCGCATGAAAGCGGAATTATGCAAATGCCAAGTAAGCCAAGAACAAGAAACAAGAAACGGTTGACAATAACGGTGATAATATAACAGTATAACAGTGCACTGTAAATAATTTGCATTGATATTTGCATGAATAAGGCCTTGGGGAAAAAAAGGAACGAAAGCTGATATTTAGGGTAAATGCTTAATTCTGAAAAAATCGATTTTCATCTTTTTCCATCCTTTTTCTCTCTGGGTTTAGGTTACCAATTAGTAAAAGGAAATGGGTTTCACCCTCAAAAGAAATGGAAACACTTTTGGATGGTAGATGGAGATGTACCACTTTTCTCTTAAACTAAATAGTAAATTTAATTTTGGTTCAGTGTTTCACTGCGACAACAAACGCTTGCAAATCGAACCAAAATATTATTCCAATGCGCTCGCTCGCTCTGCTGTTGCTCTGTTTTTCAGCATTTGCTCCCATTGTTCATAAATGCAAACAACAAGTGTTGTTGGCCGCCTCCACGTTTCTGGGTATTTCATATAGATATGTATTTTGTATTTTTTTTTTTTTTTTTTCCTAAAACAGACACCGCAAAGCAAACAGTGAGACACACAGAGAAGCAGAGCAACAGAGAAACAGAAACGGAAACGAGCAAACAAAAACGGCTCGTTTCGTTTCGTTTCGTTTCAATTCGATTCGATTCGGCTACGTTGGGCCATTCGGTTCGGTGTCTCGCCTTTTGTTCTTGCCATTGGCATTCGACACACTTTTTAATTAGTTTTGCCACATTTCGCAAATAGTTTTAAGCAAATATACAGCATTTTGCCCCGCTTAATTAAAGGCACCTTTTGTTGTTTCGCCAGTTCAACTCGATTCTGTTCTGTTTCAGCAAATAAATATTTGCACATCTTTTTTTAATTAAGTTCCTGGGTTGCTCCCGCCCCGACCGACTGTTGTGGACCGCAAGATGCTTCAGTTGTGACGCTGGCAACCCTAAAAGACAGAGACCACCCAACATGCACATTTTGTTGTATTTTCGCATTTGATGTTACCATTTTGGCAAAATGGATACAAACAATACAAACAATTGGCTGAGATGCAGGAATGCATATGCTGTACTTGTGGGATAAACACCGAAACCATTCGCTCGAATTTATGGATTCAGTCGAAATGTTATCATTGTGTGTGGGTGGGTGAATGGTTGACTTTGGGTGAATGGGGGTGCGGCCAGACCTGGCACACATGTGTTTATCGCATGATATAAACCACCCAACAACAACCAAACGACCCACCGACCTACAATGCCTTTGCCAGAATGCCTAAATAAATGCCAGAATTTACACCGCAGGCCTAAACGTCTAAAGCGAAAAATAAATACCGAAAGGAACCACAGCATAGCCATATCAATGGCAAACGGTAACAACAATTAAAAAATAAAGGCAAAGGCAAAGGCAATGGCACGAATCAACGACGATAGAATGAAAGAAAGGCCAGGCAGGGAGCAAAAGTTGGCCTCTATATAGGACTGACTGACACCTGTACAAAGCGTCAATAAGTGAGGCCAAGTGGGCTATTAAATGCCAAGTTAATGGGTTGAACAAATTGTTTTTACCAGCCAGAGTTGTTGGTTTTATTTCATTTATTTTTTTTTCCACCGCTGTTGTTCACTTCTCGCACTCGAGTCACATTAAATGCAGGCAAGCAGAGGCAGGCAGACCAGACGACTGTGTCTGATCGATAAAAGTATGTGTTTTTAATCTGTAAGGCCAAGGACTTATGCAAAATAGCAACAGATAAGCAAGTGAGCATTGGCACTGCAAAAGTGGGACACTTGTACATACGTGTGTGCGGCGTGTGTTATCGATGAATGTCAAGTTCAGTCGATCAATCGTTAAGCTTAGGCGATATATTAATGGTTATACGATGGCCTAAGAAATCGTGCCTCTTATAAAAATGATAATCATGAATTAAGTTAACAATGATTCAACTATCAAGTTTTTAAAGAATCTCACATTGTAGCTTTTATTTTAATTGGTGTCTTTGTCTGATCGATTAATGTCACAACTTCTCGATTATCACTTTGATTTTTTCGATAACCCAGTTTTAACGGCTCAGCTAATGCATTTATTGCAATAAATTAATCAGCAAACATTGGGGCGTAAATTACATCTGACACTGCACTCAAGGGGGGCAAACAGAAACAGAAACAGAAAAAACACACACAAAAAAAAAAAGAAAATAAATTAAACACGAAACATGTGATGCCCAGCCGTTCATTACGTGGTCAAACTGTTTTTATTTGCATTAAAATTGAGGTTAATAACTATGGCGCAAATTTATTGCAACTGTCAATGCATATCCATTAAACCGCTTGCGTTCAATTTGATGCGTCAAATGCTCGATTAGCAACCGCAGCCACAGCCACAGCCACTGCCACTGCCTCCGTGCCCATGTCCATGCCCAGCCCTTTCCCCGCCCAACCATTACGGCCCCCTAAATTATTAATGCCCCTTCCCGAGTGTGTGTGTTGTGTACGGTGTCTGTGTGATAATTTCAAGCCGTTAGTTGATTTTCTTGTTGCTGTTGTTGCTGTGAAGCCAAAGTCAAGCAACTGGAGCAAAGTCTGTCCTGTTACTCTAACTGAAAGGGAATTGTCGGGTTGATAAAGGGGAATACAGAAGATAAATACATCCTGTGGAATGTCTAGTCAAGGAGCTAGGTATACTTAACTGTTGGTTAAGCATAACGATCTTCGATACTATTTGTTTTGTTTGGATGTCTGGTAAATAAACCGAAGTTTTACCCCAAGGAATTGTCGGTTTTATTGGAGGATTAGAAACACAGTGAAAGGATATGTAATTCCTGTGGGTTGCCCAGTCAAAGTACCAGTTAACGAGAGGTTATAGTTAACGATTACTTAAATTGATCTTTTTAATATTCGGTTATTAAAAGCAAGGATAAATAATAATAATAATGGCGCCTGGGTTTGCCTCGGGAGGTTATTTTTCTTACCTGTATTCATTTAGCAGTTTATTTTATTCTTGATCAATATGTCGTTTTAATAACTTTTTAACTTTCAGTTAAAGTTTAACAATCAGATTATCTTGTCTTTTGCCTTTTTCCTCCAAGCAGAGTATTCTCGGCTTCGACTTGTAATTAAAGTTTAACACTGTGACTTGCTATATCACATGTACATGTACGTACACATATGGCAAACGATCAGGCTGGACTGGAGGAGCCTGGTAGCTGGTTGGGGGGTCCAACTAAATTTTAGCACAATCAAATTAGCATTTGGGCGGGTGTGCACGTTCTCGATTTGCGGCAGCTCCCGGCGCAGCGCTGCACATTATTGCACTCGGGAGATTCCAATAACGAGTGCTGATATAATTACCCGACATGTGAGCCGGGCTTCGCCTTCAGTTCACAGTCAACCGTCCACAGTCCACAGTCCTGCACATACAACACACATGCCCCATGTATGCACATATTAATGTGTGTACAACGTAACAGCGCATAAATTGTACGTTGGGGACGAGCCCCTCTAACACGAGAAGGGGTACGGAATGTGAATGTGAATGTGATTGTGAACGTGAACGTACGTACTTGTCGGTTATCTGACAGCCTGAATTAATTCAATAAAATCCGAAACATTTTATTAGCAATTAATTAAGATATTAGAAGGGACAGACACAGGGCTGTTGTTAAAATCTAAAGTGATGCCTGCTAAACTAATTGATTGGAAACTATTGTTGCGATTTTGGCAGGCAAGAACAACAGATGGATTAAGTGGATGTATTTTAATTTTATGTTTTTCTCAATTGAAATGCAAGAGCATTATTAATTTAGTTGTGATGTTTTAAGTTCATTAATTATGGATAAATTAAGATGGATAATGCCATTGATTACCAAATGCTTAAGTTGCCTATTAAGTTTCCTGTTGAATTTAAAAGTTTAAGTTTGATTTGAGAGCAACTGGAAAACTTGCCAACGAATACGTGTTATTATTTGAATAGTCCTTTCATTTGGTCCTTCGAGCCGGAAGTTTACTATCCCTAATGAAATTCTCGGTGCAGCTGAGTTCGTTATATATTTTATCACTATATTTTTTCGAGAACTCTTATACAATGGCTAATAATAATTATCAAAATTGGAGTTTGCATTAAAATGCAATTACAATGCATAAAATTAAAATCTGTGCAGCTACCCAATTACTCTTCTGTTTATGACAACTTAGGTTTCCAAACCCAAGTCTGGTGCCCGTTTAAAAGTGAATAAACAAATATTTTGCTTTTCAACAATTACGAACCTTTTTAAATTATTTAGCGATGAATGTGTGTCACCAGAATAAGTCACATAATGGAATATATGTATATCCAGGCCGTAATGCATCTTGTCTGTCATTGCTCAACTTTATTACCTTTGACTATGCCAAAAATATAATTTACAAAGCGGAGAACATCGTTTGCATAATTGCTTTTTAATTACCATACAAACGCGCACATTTTCATATCTGTCTGTACGTACGTATATATATATATATCTATATATACTATTTATGTAAGAATGTATATATTGTACATTGGCCCGAAAGTAGCACAGACTCTGTGGAAGTAAACAAAAAGTTTTATTTCATTAGCCTCGCGCTGCTGTTATGGCTGTTGTCTGGCTCTGGCTTTGGCTCTGGCGTGATTTTTGTAAGAGTAATATAAACTAATATAATTACTGTCAATTAATCAGAGAGAGAAAGCGAGCAGGCATCGTTCTTCATTTAAAGTTTTTAACAACAAAATAGTTTAAAACTGCCAGGAAACTCGAGCTTCTGCCTTGTTTATAAATTTAACTCAATTAATTATAAAGACAGGACACAGAAAATAAGTTTCTTGAGCTATGAAATGTTTTTCTAAATTAATATTATATTTCTTTTACTTGTTAACAAATATATTCATAAAGGCCTGGCAACACTGACAAGGAATGTGTTGAACATTTAGCCAGTTGTTGTGCTCTGTTGTGTTGGGTGTGGGTGTGTTGTGTGTTGTTGGGCGATCGTGTAAACGCAAAAATATGCGCAAAGCAATAAAAACCTAACAATGAGCAAACAAATGGTATATGTGTATATGTATGCATGAAAATTAGCCGTGTAGGCAGTGATAAAAATGCTCGCAAACTTGTTTAATAATTAAAAGTCAGCACACAAACTCACTCGAGCTGCAATAAGAATATGAATTTGCATATATACATATATATTTATTTCGGCTTGTTTTTGAGAGTTTTTACAAAAGATATCTCCGAATTTTTCAGCAAAGAACCTTACCCTACATTGTTACGAGTTAAGCGAGCTGATTCCTAGAAACCATTAAATGATCATCTTCTTTTTAATTACCTTCGAATATTAACGGTTACGCTTTAGTGCGCTGGGCAACCATGAAATGGAGTCGTAAAAATTACATTGTCGAATAGTAATTGATTTTTGTGCAACAAAA
>JAEIIH010000546.1:0-10814 GCA_018904745.1 Drosophila orosa
GCAAAGCAACAATCTATTTATTTTTAATAAAAGTTAAAGTTAATTTAAGTCTAGAACATGTTTAATTTTCCCAATATTATATAGAAATATGAATATGAATAGGACATGTAGCATAAAATAATTAAAACACTCACCTGCCCATTGGCCAAACTTATCCACAAGAGTCTTTGGCAAATGGGGCTGGAAATATGGCTCCAGCACCGCCTTGATAATGCTGATCAGGGACTTGAAGTTGTCATAAAGAAAGGCGGCGATCGTCAGGGAACCCACTATATAGATGACCGCGGAGATTAGCTGCCAAATGAACGCCATCCTGAGCAGCGTGTAGATGCTCACTTCCAGAACTGGCTGCATGTTGGGAGTTAAGAGCTCTCTTTATTGAGTCAAATAAACGAATTTTCGGTTGTTGATAAGAGCGAATCGAATGGCTTGTGGAACCCGAGCTTATCACTACACGCACTCGTGATGATTATTTTTAGTTGCGCCGAGAATTACTAATTTACAATTGACACTTTTGTCGGCGGTGTGTCTGTCTATCTTTTCTTTGAGAGCCACAAGTTGCAGGTTGGAGCGCCGATCACGCACTGAATTGAAACTCTTGAAGCCGCGACTTCGGGCTTTCGGTTTCGGGTTTTCGTATTCGTTTTCGGATCTGGTCTTCAACGAGCCACAATTACAGCGGAAAGGCCACTGCAGTTGGGGCTCTTTTCCGCGGTTTTACTCGGTTTTTGTCGGTTCATTATTTCATAAAAATTTTATTTACTTGAACAGTCGTCGGTGTTTAGAGTCGGTGTAAATGATGAAGAAAAACTACGTGTCTCTGGCGGGTGAATTATTTGACATTTAATTGCCACGAAAAGGGGTGACCCGAGAGACAAAAGGTTTCCCTCTCAAAATCTGGGATTATTTTTATTCAACCTGCGGCGAAGTGTCGCAATCTCAGTTTTACTTGCTAAGAGCATAATCAGCTTACTTGCGGTGTATTACTAATTGCAAACAATTAAGCGAAAGATGCCTCAAATTGGCTTTTGTCATGCAATGACCCCCGGCACCTGAGACAGTTTTCTTGTCATTTTTCCTTAGGTAAGTTTTAGCGTGTTGATAAATATGTAAACTTTCTGAAAGTGATGTAGTTTTCAACTACAATTTGGGTCATTATTTTATCGCACCTTTGAGGGGATTAAATAATTTAATTATAGCATAATTTAATAATTAGCTTGAAGTGTTCTGATATCAGTATTTCGTTCTGCTTTCAACTCTTCCTATACTTAATTATTATTGAACAAACCTCTCTCACTATCTGCTATACTCTCAATACCATGTTGTAATATATATTTATTGCTCTTATCAACTGCGGAACCAAGCTAAATTGTATTTCCGAACAAATGAGCACAACACTGCGCTTCAGTGAACCATGAAAGCTTCAAGAAGTTTTTTATTTATTTATTTTTACCGGCAATGGTAAATTTTTGGTGTAAAAAATGTAATTTAGCTAATGCATTTGACACTTAAGTCAATTTTACAGAATGAAAATTGTATTTAGGGTTAATGATAATGGTGTGTGTCCCCCAAATTACTGATGTGTGAATGTTTCTCACAATTATAATGAACTGATCATTAATTTAAAGTGTGATCTGTCATTTTTAAAATTGAAATTTTGTATGTAACTTGTACTTTTAATTCAGAAAACTCAAAGGGCATACCTTGTTTCAATTAAATTTCAAAGTTCCTACTTGTTGCTCAAGTGTTTGTTCTGTTAATAGCGAAAGTCGTTGCCCAGTATTTGCAGATCGTCATTTAGCTAATTTAAATATATGTATGTATGTATGTATGTTCCACAAGTCATTTTTATAAAACGCCATCGCCATCTTAACACCATTTACATAAAAGAAAATTAATTAAAACTCACATAAATTCGACTCGGCACAAAATCAATATTTTATAAATAAGGAACTGTCAGCTGCGGCCGGCCTGTCTAGCCGAATATTGATTCCAGACTGAAAGTGGTGATAGGAAAAGTTCTTCGACGAGGAAGTGAAAAAGCTTTCTTCGATAGTTCTAGTGTTGCCTTTCTAGGTAATTAAAGAATATATGTGTAAGTGTAATTATTCGAAATATTATATTTTTATATTTATTATATTTTATTTGAACTCGAATTATTTAGCTTATAAAATTAATCGTTTGCCGTAAAAAATCTATTTGGAGTTCGAAATATTCGTTAAAGTTCAACATTTCGAACTCGCCTTAACCAAGTCACAAACCTTATCTAGTTATAAACCTGCCTGAAACTGTGCCATCATTTATTTAGAAAATGTACCCATAAATATTGGTTTATAATATTCAGACTCGCGTTGATCCTTTAAAGATTAAATCCTGCACAGATCTCGTTTTGTTGCAATTTAGCCTTTTGTTTGTACTCAATTCCCTCGAGCCTCAGGCGATCGAAGAGAGAGGAGACTATATTTATTTATTTATTAATTTATTAGTACTAAAGTTCTCAAAGTAGTTTGGGTCAGACATTTTTAAATAAATCCTAACACAATTATTTAAAAAATTTGATTATTTTAAAGCAGATTTTGAAGAAAGTCAAAAAGGTTTTATAAATGCAACGCTGCGTATGAGTGATATTATTTAGGATGTTTTTTGTCTAGCCTAAATTTGCTTAGAAAAAGGAAACTATTAATATAACATAATCTAGTTATTCTTTACCAATTTGAATAATTAATTAATTAATTAATGTAATAATTTTAAAGTAATGTTTCTTCAAGGAATTCTAAGTACAACGGTGCGTATGAGTTATATTAATTAGGTAGTTTTTCGACAAGCTTAAATTTGTTCAGAAAAAGGTAAACTATTGATCTTATTCTCGTTATTCTTTACGAATTTGAACTTAAATTTTTGGTAAACTTTTTTTACATTAAGCAATTAATATAATTACCTTTACGTTGAATGTGCTATTTTTTATTTACAATATTCAATTTGTTTATTTGTTTCATGACTACATTTTTACAAAGACAAAACTACATATTTTATAATTTTTACGCTTGTCTATTTTTTTTGGACATACGGGAGAAAATCTTTACGGCCATAAAGACACGAACACGCCAGGAGAAAATGGCTGAGACAGCATTCTGAATGTGATGCCACAGATGACCCGGGGTCTCGTCCACCCCATCTCTCAGCTGGTTCACGGCACTCCGAGCATAACACTCCGCCGAGGGAATGAACAGGCCGCCCTTCATTATCCGTTTGGAGTACGAGTTGATCTTGGTAACCACAAAGTTGGGGGACAGAAGCTGGACATGGATTCCAAAGGGCTTGGCCTCGACATGCAGAGCCAGCGTGAAGCTGCGGTTGTACGCCTTCGAGGCGGCATAGTAGGCGGCATAGGGCAGTGGTTGCATTTCGGTACCGGAACTAACATTAACGATGGCTCCCCGGATCTTTGCCGCCTTCATGCGTTGAAAGAAGATGCGGGACAGCTGCGAAACGGCCACCACATTCGTATCGATGATGTCCTGGGTGGATTCCTGGGTCCATTTCAGAACAGAATTCGGTGTGCCAATTCCCACATTGTTAACTGTAAAGAAAGGGATTGGGATTATTATTCATTTTAATTTCTAATAATTTATATTAATAAACTAATAGGTGTTACTTACCTAGTATGGAAATGGGTACATCGGCCAGTTCCTTTTCTATATGCTTATAGACCTCCGAGCCCTTGGTAAAGTCAGCTATCACGATTTTGGTCTTCACTTTGCTCTCGCTTTCTGTTGGTATTCAAAATTATTCATTAGAAGTTAAATATTTTAATTAATTGCGGGTAATGTATATTTTAATTTGTGATATGTTTATCTTTTACACAAATTCAAAGAATTTAAGTGAACCTGTCATTTTGAATGAGAATGCAAGCAGGTTGATTGAATGCTAACAAAATTCATTGCATGACTTTAAAATGCCGTTTTGACTGGTGCTTTGCGTGTTCTTTTAATTTTTAATCCAATATTGGAATTATTATCCGGCTAATGGGAGCAATCACAGTCAACGTTGAAAAAGAGCGACAATTAATATTTTAGGTGCGGTAATTAGACACTCGTAACAACTTTATTGTCTGATTTGACTACTCTACTATATATTTTTAGATTGTTCGAATTCCAAATACTTTTGTATATATTTTCTGTACAAGTTTTGTACCCCTATTAAAATTCTTGAAGGCGCTTACAAATAAAATTGATTATATTAATGACCACGTTACTAGCTTAATGTATTTAAATACTTCTTATTGGTATAATAACAGCTAAACAATATTTTAAAGAGAATAAAATGTATAAATAAGAACAAATTCAGGAATCCAAAGACTCTTAATCATTTCCCTACATACATATGTACATTTATAATCAAAAATCAAAAAAGTAATAGTCATGCAAGTCCATTGATTAGAAAAGGTTAATCATTAAACCCCGACATGCTCTTTATCTGTCCACCTTTAGACTTACCAATTTCCTTAACAACCGCCTGAAGCTTCTCCTCGTTCCTGGCAATGAGGACTACATTGATGCCCTGCCGGGCCAATTCCTTGGCATACTCCTTGCCAATGCCATCGCTGCTGCCCGTAATGGCTGCCCAGTCGCCGTATCGTTCCTTGAGCGTGGGCCTCTGCTTGGGTTCGCCAAAATACCGGAGTTTTAGCAATCTATAAGGCGTTCGCAGCTGCTCGTACAAATATATGGCCAGGGCATAGAGCCCAACGTAGGCCAGGAACGTTGATAAGCAGCAAAGCATTCTGTTTGCCGAGAATAATTCTATAAATTTGAATTTGATTGCTCGGACAAAGAGTAGGGGACCGACTCGATCGACTCCCTGCGACGGACTGTGGTCACGGAGCAATTTTGTAAACTTTTCGCCGGACAGGGCGCTGAATTTAAATGACGTGCATTAATGGAAGTGCGACGGCGATAACAAGGTGTTCGACTCACACATAATTGTGCGCCGAAAGAATTCATTTTTATCACTCGGCTGAGACGCAAATATTGCGATTACGACTCGTTCGGTTATCGCTCTCACAATTTTATAGGGTTTTTATAATAGTTTCAGTGGGCTCTCTTGACTGCTAATCGACAAATTAAAATAGATTTGGGATGGGCCGCGTACATTGCCCTAGAAATTTTCTGTGGGCAAGGTCGTGTTTGCGAGGCAGAGGCTCAGTTGACCCGAAGGGTCAGAAATCACCAATGGCTAATGGAAAAAAGCGAGAGTCAACAAGTAAAGCTAATTAAATTAGTTTAAGTCGTTAAAAAATGGAACTAATAGGTTCAAATATTTATTTATTTATAAATATTGAATACTCTTGACTTTGAATCTTAAAAGTATCCGGATTATCCTTATGTAAAATAAATATGTTTATAACTTAAGATTTTGCGAGTCAAAATAAATATATTTAGGAAATGTATGCATTATTTTTTGTATGATTTTGATATCATAATTTTTGGAGGAAATCAAAGTTTAAAAATATTATAACTAAGCCAAAAATGCCATAATTTTAAAGCTGTTCTGTGCTAGTTTTTATCAAATTTATTAACCTACATACTGATCTTATGAATTCTAGACTATATTTTTTTTTTTTTTCAATTTTTTGACTATTTTAATTATGTAACCCCTTACAAAATGTTTGAAAAAAAATTGAAAATTTGGTTTTTTTGCCGAAAGTGGCTAAATTGATTCCGCGGTTGATGCTGATTAAGTATATATATGGTTTATAGCAGGGAAGGGCACGAGATCTAACGGTTTGAGCAGCAGCTCTTGCTGGCACCTCTTGAAGAATATAACGGTTTGAGCAGCGTGAGCAAATTGAGCCACGGCGTGCCCTTCTCTGGTTTATAGGGTCGGAAATGACTCCTTCACTGCTTTGCACACTTCTAAATAAAATATTAATACCCTGCAAGAGTATAAAAACTATTTTCCAAGTCGTTATCAATAATACAAAATCTTTCCGTATTTATTACCTCTCTCTGAACACATCTTTATTCAGCCATAAATCCTCTGACATTACAGATTTATTCCAGCTGCACTCTAATACTTTAAATTTTAAAAGAATGAAGAGTATATTTCACCATCAGGCATCCTTCAGAGTCAGTCACCTTCTAATCCGTAAAACAACGACCAAGGATGACATCATTGCCCGCTGATCCTTTGTTCGCCGAAAGTGCACTTCGCACACACACGCAGGACACTCGCACATCACACAATTACCGCCTTACCAGCATTCATAAATTAGAGAGGCCCCAGAAATGGAATTTTACAAAACGCTAAGTACACACACGCCCCTCAGCCAGAAAACGGGGACTCCCCCCCTTTGGTGTGTAAGGAAATCTAGCAAAGGATATATGGCGATGAGAGGCTGGGAATCGAACTGCGGAACAAGAGCACGACATGGGTTATATATCAAGCATGTGTGTGCCGACAGACATTTTTGGCTGCTAGCAAATCCATTTTGAAAAATATACATATATTCTCTGCCATTTTTCCTCGTTTTTGGCCGCCACAAAAACCGCATTTATTCAAGTGTCAAATAAATTCATAGTTTTTGGGCCCGAACAAAAAAGAATAAAAAGAGTAGGGAAAGGCGAGGGCGTCGACTGATGGCGTTGGCCAACTAATTAAGTCGAATGGTTTTAGGGCCAGGCCAGAAAACCGCCAAAAACTCATTCGAACCTAATGGCAGCCTCCTTCAAAAATCCACAGACGCCAAAAAGTATGCGGCAATTTTTAGAAAATATATGTGAGTGAGAGAGGGGCAACTTATGCTAATCACATTTAATTGCTTTTTAAGCGCACTTTCTGGCAGTTTGGCTAATTAATGTGACTCACACGCACTCTCTAATATAGAAGGGAATTTTAATTCCCGGCGAGTGCAGTCAAGAGCTTAAATAAATAGTCCAGAATAGCAGAAACATTGCAGGCGAATGGCGCCAGTTCCGAGTTCAAGGCACATATGCCAAGATAAGGACCTCATCGCGGCCAAATCCCACCAAGTGGGAGGCATTGTCAAGAAGTCAAACAATTTGAGTTATGCCTTGCAATTTGTACATCCGTTCTGACTTGGCCCAAAACACTGGCAGTCCTTTGCCCACTCCAAAAGTCTAGTTCTGTCCTCGCCTTATTTTTATATATGAGGGAAATTATTGTTTGCTTTGTTTCGCGATTGCCGCTGGCGGTTATTTTATTTTGATTCATATTTCAGCTCATGTAATGCTCATTTTTACAGATTTTTATTGT
This sequence comes from Drosophila orosa, assembly GCA_018904745.1. Classification (NCBI taxonomy): domain Eukaryota; kingdom Metazoa; phylum Arthropoda; class Insecta; order Diptera; family Drosophilidae; genus Drosophila; species Drosophila orosa. The sequence continues at coordinate 7,276 of JAEIIH010000546.1, forward strand.
GGTTATTATTGCATTTATGTTGCTTGGGGACAACGAAATTACTTTGGTAAATTTTGTGGAAAAAGATTGCACTCCAAATACTAGAACTCTATTAAATTTATTATATTAATAGAAGGATTTTGTTAATTTAGACATTGATAATTATAAAATGTTAGTGAACATTAGTTTCAAAAGTTGATATAACACTTAATATAGAAAATGCTAATACTTAACTGAAATTCAGGAAAGCAAAAGTAAGATTAAGGGCTTTAAAAACTTACAGTTTTGCTTCATAATTGCCATACATATTTATTCCAGTTAAAATCACAACAAAAATACTTAAACATAACACTTTTCCCCCCAGCTTATCCCTGTAATTCCCCCAATTAATTGTCCTGGCATCTATTTGCCACGCTCTCTAATCTCTGACATATCGTTAAAGCGCATTGCTGGCTCTGCCGACTGCCGACTGTTGACTAGCAGGATGCTTAGGGATGTTTATGTCAGGCACTGAATTTTAAGTAGATTCAAAGGAGGCTTGGCTTGTCGCAGCGACAAAAAAATAGCGTGGAAGTCACCAGCAAAAAAGAGTTGTCAAGTGAATTCGTGATGGGCAAAAAAAAGGGGGAGAATTATTCCGTATCCTTGGAATAAGGATTCGCCCCTTAAATGGCGCATGAAAATTAGCAAGTTGTCTGTCGTGTCTGCCATTATGCGGCACACTTTGAATGGCATCAGCCGGAATTTGCACTCAATTTTTTTGATGGTCGGACATTTAAGGATTAAACGGTTCTGTGTAGTCAACAGTTAATTAGCAGTTTGTGGTTATCGCAAAAAATGTTTGTTTATTTTTTGTTTTCCCTATTTTTTTGGGGAGGAACAACTTTTGGCCATAAAAGTGCAATCAGCGACTAAGTTATGTCCAGGATGCGGACTCACATATCCCAAACGCCACCTGTTTGAGACCCTCGAGGCAAAGTGCTGGCCATAAAAAATGACTAACGATTAAGCCAAAGAGGAGAACAGACCAAAAAGACCAGCGGCACCAGCAAGTGTCGTTTTGAAAAATTCAAATCTCGTTGCCAATAAAAGCCAATAAAACTCGTAAAATAACTCAAACACAGGAGCGGGTGGGGATGGCCAACCCTGCGGATGCTGCTCGTTCAAGTGTTTTGTGTCGCAATGTTGCGGTTGTCCGCCATAACCATCGAGTAAGTGCTACGACTTTTGGGGGTTTTTTGAAGTTGATCTGTGAAGTTGCAGATGCATTTAGTTGCCTCTCCGCATATATATGAACATTTGTGCATATATTTATAGTGGGGTCTGGTGAGGATGAGGATGTCATCGTTCCCATGACCGAAAATAGCCGTGCAATTGGATGTGGCGTCTACACCTGTTGGGAATATGTCGTGTCGGCAAATGTTGACTGGCGCAGTCTATTCTAATTATTAAGACATACGAGAAAGTGCTGTTGATGTTCAAGTACTTGGAGTTATTTTTGACTTAAAGAGTTGATGATTAAGTTAATATTTTATAGAATTTTCTTTGTGCTTCAGAGGAATTTGCCGTAATAAATAGTAATAAATATATTTATATTTCATTAGCTTAAATCACCTTCCCAAGTATGCAACCAGGATTTGTATCAATTAATTGGTTCTGCTACCATTTTACAGGTGGGGCACAAATCAAGACGACAATGGTGAAACTTTCGCAACGACAACTTCAACTCCAACAACATTTTGCCCTGATTCCGCAGAAGAAGCCAAAAGTGTACGAAGCTCAGATCAGGGTCCGATGAGGAAAATCAAAGAAGAGCCCAATGCAGGCCCAGTTGAATGCAAATGACAAATGCTTTCGCGTATTTTTCTGTGATTTTCCACTGCGCCGCATAGAAAACGCATTCTGAATGCAGACGCGACGAGTGACCGACAGAGTAAACAAGGCGAATTAAATTAAAATGCAAGTGGTGTGCTCCTCAAGCCGTTCTTCTTTGCTTAGTATATATCTGTATAGTATATATGTATTTGGTAAAAATTCCCCCTGACGCATTGGCCGATATTTGAAGTGCATTTTGGTGGCGCTGGGCAGACGATTCCTGGCGCTATCGCGATGCCAAATACGCGGCCAGGCAAAAAATCGCCGACAGCGACAAAAACAAAATAAATATGGAGACAGCTAAAGGATACAGTGTCCTGGTTGTGGAAGCGAATATTCAAACGTTTTCGCATCCTGTCAGAGGAGGATGCCAGCGAGCAGCGGCAAAAACAATTTCGTGCATTTAAATGCCAGCACATGGAATGGTATATGGCATGGCATTATATGGAATGAGATGATTCCTTCTTTATGGCATTTCTCCCCCCGAATCGGGGGATGCGCCTTTGCCTTTGGAAAGAAAAATATTGTCTAAAAGCGAAATGTCGCTTTGTTTCGCCCTTCTGGCCAAGCGTGGCGCGTACAAAACACATAAATCTCGGCATATGTGCATTAAATTGCCATCCCCGTTGAATCTGCTAAAGTTTTCCCTCAAACAAAAAAAAAAAACATACTTTAATTGCCACTTCAATATTCAATTGTTTTTCTATCCGGTTAGTTTGCACCTTCAATGGCTGCTCTCTCTGCTCTGTTCTGGCTGTTCCCTCCTGCTTTTGGCCAGCTTAATGACCCGAAAACTTTTCGATAATGTGGGTGACTCTTCATTGTCCTCGGCACTTTGTGCGGGCTTAGAAAATTATCAACTCAACGCCTTCGGAGCAAAAAAGCAGAAAGCCAAAAAACGACAAACGAAAAACGGATGGAAGGTAATTTCCAGGAAAGCGATTAGAAATTCCTCTCGATGGCACAAAAAAGGATAAAGGCAAATGGGTTTAGTTAAGAAAAAAGGATTTACAGATAAGGGAAACAGACTAACATATTAGGCAAGGACTTAAAAATATTTGGAAATGCCTGAGGGATTAAATTGTGTTCTAGTAAAGTCAGGCTTAGTATGGATTTAATTTATAGCTTGTAAGCAATAAACATGAAATTTTAATTACTATTAAGTTTAATTTTTTAACTCAGAAACATTTATATAAGAACTGAACATTCTTGAACATTTAAGGAATGCTGATAAAGTATTTTATAAATTAACTTTTAAATTGTAAAATCATCATCCTAACAAAGTTTTCCATTCAAAGATGTTAGTTTTTCTGTTGAATTGGTGATTTTGGTCACCCTTTCTTAGCTTTCCCTTCTTTGGTCTTTTGGTTACCACAAAAAAAAAAAAAACCCTGCGGTTTTTCCTGCCATCCCAAGTACAACCCTTTCTTCTCAGCTGTCCAGCAATTTGGCCAAAACTGAGTGGAGGCCACGTGACTAACATAACCAAATACAGTTATAGCCATTGCAGTCTCGTTGAGAAAGTGCTCGAAAAATGTTTTGTTTGGCAAAAATCAAGATGTGTGGCGTCCTCTCGCTTTTTGCTCTCAGCCTGACCTTAACCCCTGCCCTCTTCTCAACGGTGCTTTTACTGCCCAGTTAGAAGAAATGTTGGCAACAGTGGCGATGCTAAATAAAGGGGAAGA
>JAEIIH010000549.1:0-21762 GCA_018904745.1 Drosophila orosa
ATGTAATTTTTCGACTTGTATTTATTTATTTTCTAAAATAAATTTAATATTACCGCAGAAATTAATTTATTTTCATGAAGAAATTCTAGAAAATACTGAAAAATAAGCAATTATCCAAAAGCATTGCCATAATATTTGTAGAGGAAAACAGCTGTGAAAAGCTAAATAGTTTTTGCATAGATATTGTCCGCTTTGAGACCCCTTAAATAGCAATAAAGTACAAATTTGTTTACAACTGCAGCCGCAGCAATACCTTCGAATTAACCAGAGCCACGTGACGCAGCCAAACAAGGGGGAACAATTACGTCAAATAGGTCACTGTACTGGGTATTCGCCAACTTGCCAACAAGTTAATGGGACTCAGTACAGTGAAGCCTTCTGGCCGTGGAAAAACCCCCCCACTCGACGAGGGGCAATGCCCGCTCCTTCGCTCCAGCCGCCACCTGTGCGCGTGATGTCCGTTGAAAGTTGGAGAAGGGCATTAATTTAAGCAATAGTTTTAGTACGAAACACTATCGGGGTGTAAGTAGACCTGTCACAGATAAGGCGAAGCGAAGCTGCTGCTGCCCACCCGAAGATATATGCTAGGGACTCCTGGTTAAATAACTGCTTATGTAAATGGCCAGTGCATCTGGACCGCAGCGAATCTCTGCTAATTGCTGCATGCTCCTCTTTTCGCGGATGCTCCAGATTTCTGCCCTGGATGCAGGGGCAGGCGCCGCCGCAGCCTGAGGCGGGAGCCGAGAATCACAATCACAAACGTACATACACTCGGTTACCTAACAACTTTTGATTTCGTTTTTAGGTTAGAAAAGCGCTGTGCGCAAAAAATTCGCAACTCTTTGCTGACCAACTTCTTTTCCTATTTGCTCGAAACCTGCACATGGATTGCCATTAATTTTTTGTGTATTTTTTCGCAGTGTTCCAGTCTTTATCAGGGGGTCACACAGCACAGCTTTGATTTCAGGTGTTTATATATAGTTTTTTTTCTTCGTGGATTTTGGGGCGGCCAGAGGAGGCGGTTGGCTCCAGAACGGAACGTACCTGTGCCTGGGCGCTCATCAGTCTCGCAGCCATGGTTCGCGTCCTAATTAGGCGATGCTCAAATACGTGTGACACTCGATGGAATTGATAAACTCAAGCCGATCAAAATTTTCAGCCCTCTCAGCCGGAAGATTTTAATGCAGACTAAAGTCGCAGGCAGAGGCAGTGTAGCCAGCTCTTCGGGTCGTCAAAAGCCCACACAATGCGAGGGTGTCGCGCCCGCTTTCCAACACTGGCCGGTCCCATTTGTTTGCGTGGGCGGGCGACAATTCCCAACAACTGTGCGAATAATAAATAAGTTCGGATGGGAAAATGTTTAGCCAAGAGCAGTCGGCGTTAGTCCTGACCCCAGTGCAATGTCCGAGCGTCGAGGTGTGCACGAGATACCCGGGGAGTACCAGCCAGTGCCCAGGCAGCCCAGCCTAGGGGGAGAACCAACTGCATCCACTTCGTGCTGCCGGCGTCCCAATTGCAACTATCAAATCCGGGATGGACAGAAGGTGTGCTGCTGCTGCGGCCACGGCTACATCATACCCGTGTTTATACTCTTCGTCCTGGTGCTGATTGTCCTGCTGTTGCCGTGGGAGACCATCCACCGAAACGAGACCGCAAACAGCCCCGTGCCCGTGGACACTCCGTTGCCATGCCAACTCGAACTGGTGGAGAGTCTGCCCGTGGGGTTGAACTACAGCAACTACGAGGGTAGCCGCCACCCCCGTCTGAGGAGCACCTTCGAGGCATGGCAGCTGCTGCTGGGCGAGGCAAGGACCTCGCTGGACATTGCCGCACCCCACTGGACTCTGCGGGGCGTGGGCGTCAACGACAGCAGCACAGAGCCCGGCGACCACCTCTTTCAGCGTTTGCTGGCCAACGGCGATGCAGGCAGGCCCAAGCTGCGCCTGCGAATCGTGCTAAACCGCAGCCAGGACAGTCTCTGGCATGCCGATGCACGAATTCTGTCCAACTATGGGGCAGCGGAGGTGGTGGGAATCAATTTCCTGCACTCGAAGCTTTGGCTGGCGGACGGCGAGCACTTTTACCTTGGCAGCGCAGACATGGACTGGCGTTCGCTTACCCAGCGCAAGGAGCTCGGTGTCCTGGGCAGGAATTGTCCGCATATGGCACAGGATCTGGCCAAGATCTTCAAGACCTATTGGTACCTGGGCAGCAATGAGGTGCCCGAATACTGGCCCTGGATCTACCACACACACATCAACCAGCGGCGGCCGCTGCTGCTGAACATCAACAAGAACCACACGATGCGTGCCTATGTGGCCACTTCGCCACCTGGTCTCTCACCCACCGGCAGAGCCCTCGAGCTGGAGACCATCTTGGGAGCCATCGATGGGGCCACCGAATTTGTATCCATCTCTTTGATGGATTACTCACCGATGTTGCGATGGAGCGGCAAGAAGGTGGAGTATTGGTCCTACATCGACAATGCCCTGCGGAGAGCTGCCTTGGAGAGGGGTGTGGCCATCAAGCTGCTCATTTCCTGGTGGAAGTACTCGGATCCCAGCGAGGATTACTTCCTGAGATCCCTGCAGGCGCTTAACAAGATGCACGAGGAGGTGGACATAGAAGTGGCAAGTCTAACTTAATTATTCCCAAAATACATTAGCTAATTGTATGCCTTATTTCAGCGCCGCTTTGTTGTGCCCACCACCGATGGGCTGGAGAAGATCTCCAGCGGAAGGGTTGCCTGCAATTCGTACCTGGTCACCGATGAAATAGCCTTTATGGGCACTGCCAGCTGGTCCGGCGAGCATTTTATGTACTCAGCGGGTATGGGGCTTCTGCTGCAGGACATGGACTCCAACAACAATAGCCTGCGCACGGATTTGCTGGCCATTTTCCAGCGGGATTGGTTCAGCCCTTATGCTGTGCCCCTGAAACCGAATTTGCGGATTTGAATCTAGCTGTCAGACAACACTTTGCAACACTGCCCGGCAGCAGCCATCAGCTGTTCATGTCATAACAAACGCCAGACCTAACCTCAATCTTTCGCATCTGAAATAAGTTTTAAATTTTTGCTACTCTCGAATAAAATCAACAAATCAAATAAAGCATGGCCAACAAGCCGACACGCGATGTGCTCGGCATTATCTTCCAGAACTTCTGGAAGTCCCTGAAGCCGCGTCAGTTCCGGGGTAACTACATTGGCGAGGACTACTTTGGCAACAAATACTTTGAGATTCCGGCAAACCCCTCAATCGGCAAGCGCAAGCCCTCCAGATGGTTCGAGCCGTCGGACAAGGATGCCTTCGATCAGGAGCTAACCGCCGAGTGGGAGGCATGGCTAAGGGGTCGACGCGAAGAGCCGCCCACGCGGGAGGAGCTGGTGAAGAACCTCCAAATCATGGACATGAAGAAGCGCAATGCCGCCGAACTGGAGGCCACCTATGCCAAGGGCAAGGACGACAAGGCGCTGCCCAAGCAGGTGGAGGGACCCACCATTGGCACCTTCCCCAAGTACAAGGAGTACGAGTTTATTCCCGGCAAGGAGCCGCCCGAGAAGTAATTCAGCCGTATTTTCCGTATTTTTAAAGAATTTAATGTGTAAATATAGTTAAATGATCTTAAAATGTTCTACCAATCGTTCAAGTCCAAGTCCTTGACTATATCCACGGCTCCACCGGTCTCGTCGTAATCATCACCCGCAGCCGCGTCCTCAGCTGGCTGGGATTTCAGTTTCTCTGGCTTCTCCTTCTTGGCCTTCTTCGACTTCGGCTGCTCCTCCTCCTCCTCCTCTTCTTCCAGTTCCTCCTCGTCATCTTCGTCATCGGATCCAATGGGCAGACCATCATCGTCCTCATCCTCAGAGTCCGAGGGGAACAGCTCCACCTCGCCCTTCTCATTGCGCACCGGCACTCCCTTTTTGGCCGGCAGTTTCTTCAGCTTGGGCACATCGTAGTCCGCATTTATCTCATCCGTCTGCGCTGCCTGCCGGCGCTTCTTGGTCTCGTGCGTCTTCAGCCAGCTGCCGTAGTAGATGTCCAGCGGTGTGCGCTTCAGACGCAGCTGCTGCTCCCAGGCGGCCACTGCCTTGGCATCCTTGATGTCAAAGTTAACGCTGCTCTTGCTGCGCTGCTGTTCAATGAAGCGACCGCTCTCCTGCACCTTCTCCAGCAGCTGCTTCAGCTTGCGCGAGTAGTTGGCATTGCGGCAATCCTTGAGGTACGCCTTAATGGCCATCACGGTGGGCACCACCAGATCGCTAAAGGCCAGCGAGGTGGACTCGTGGGCGAGGTACTCCAGCAGAAGGCCGCACACCTGCTCGATCACCTCATCCCGAAAGCCGTTCTCCGCCAACTGGGCTTTGTTCAGGCGCAGGACACAGGTGAACTGCAGGGGTTTCATCGACACTGCCGTGTGCTTGCGATTGAATGTGTTGCTCTTGAGGACCTCCACGATCAGCGGCAGCACTGGCACATATGTATTCGTCTCCTTGGACAGGGAAATGAGCGTCTGCAGGCAATGGAAGCGCAGCGGGAAGTACTGAGCGGTGGGTATCAGGCGAATAACGCCAGTGGCAATGGTAACCAAGGGATAGACCAGGGGCTGCAACTGTGGCTTGTTGGCGCTGGCGCCGAGAAGATCCGCCCACAGGCGCAGAGAATTGATAAACTGCCAGTTGTAGACCGCCTGGAAGCTGTCCTTCTTCTTCAGAATCACGGCATTTCGCAAATGGATGGCCAACTGTCGGATGTAGAGAAAGGCGTGCTGGTAGCTGACGTTCAAATCCAAGGCGAACATCTCCACCAGCGAGCGGCGCATAAAGTTAATTCCAGGCAGCGTGTTGGGCGACACGAATTTCGAGTTTCTCACGTAGGCCAAGTACATGGCCTTCAAAACATGGTTCAGCATGGTGGCCTGCAAGAGATTTACTACTTTAAAGAGAGATACTCATTGAGATAATAATTACAACTCACCTGCTGCTTCCTGGTTATCTTCAGGATGCAAAGGAATGCCAGCACACGCACCGTTTCATCGCCCGTTGCCCAGAGCACTATCAGGCGCTTCAGAATGGTCTTGCCCAGCGCCGTAAAGGGCACCACCATGCCGGCCATTTGGTGCAGATGCTTAAGCAGCACGCCCAGGATGTTGGCACTGGACACCTGCTCCACCAGGCGGATCAGATCCGTGAGGTAGTAGCGCAGGCAGCCGCGCACCTTGACCCACTTCTTGTGCTTGTGCAGCGGCAAGCTGCTGTTGGGCTTCACGCCAAGCACTCGAATGATGGCCGGCTGCAGATGGAGCACGCACAGCTGGATAACTCCATTGAAAGCGGCAGCACCCACGACCTTAAAGGCAGCGGCATTAGGCTGATTCTCCCCGCCATCGGCCCCATCTGCCGAGATGCTGGCCAGCGCCGAGTTAAAAGCCTGGATCACCTTGCGCACAATGTCAATGGAGACGTTGGCTTGGCCCAACTGCTGTTCCCACTGGCGTAGCAGGTTAAGGGTTACCTTTTGGGTACCTCCTGCAGCGGCCTCATCCTCCTCCTCGTCTTCAAAGTCGCTCTCATCACTGGCCACGGCCAAATCGTCGCTGGGCTTGTGATACTTCTCCTCGTTCTCCTCGTCGTCGTCGTCGTCGTCGCTTCCTTCAGCAGCCGCCGACTTGCTCTTTGCTTCCTCCTCCTCTTCCTCGTCCTCGTCTTCGCTGTCGGATAGATTAAAGTCCAGCAGCTTCTTGTCGTTCTTCTTGAGGAAATCGTAGAACTCCGGATCAATGTCCTTCAGTCCCTCCAGCTCCAGCTTGTGGCTTTTCTTGCCTCCTTTCTTCGCGGGTTTGACATTCTTAACAGGTGCTGCTGTTTGCTTTGATTTCTTGGCTATCGCCTTGGTTTCGGGGGCTTTCCCGGCCTTTTTGGCCACCACCTTCTTAATGCCATCCTTTTGCGGCTTCTTTTTACTGATTCCCGGCTTGGGTTTGCCCAGAGTTTTAACCTTTTTCAACGACATTTTTCCCACGAGCTAAACTCCAAAACAAAATAAACGCACGTGTGCCGCGCCGATAATGATACCAAATTCAGCAAGATTCTGTCTTCCCCGGCAGCTGGGCACACTCAAATAGCTCATTGCGTGACCAGACTGTAAGAATTCGCCGCTTTTCTTTATTTCCCATGTTTGCAAGCCTTTTCCGCTGTTAAAACCCTCTATTCATATTTGCAGCATTAGTAGGCTTGTGAGAAAACACAATTTTCTCCGGAAAACCCCCAAAAAAAGACTCGTTAAACCAAACTGAAACATATAAAATATCCCAAGTGTCATCGCTGATAAAAACGCCCGAGCAAGTTGGCAGCTCCGTTTCTTGTTGTTGTTGCGAATTGCAGGCTAACTTTGTATTTGTTGCAATTGCACTTTTTTACTTGCAGTTCGTATCGCGGGGCCAAGGGGCGGTGGAAAATGGCACGCAAGGACCATAACCACCACGTGTACAACGCCATACCCGGCGGCATGGAGTCGGACGAGGAGGAGCTGGAGGAGCTGATGCAGCGCCTGAAGATCAAGCGCCTGGCAGACATCACAACAGGTGCCGGGATCAATGGTCGCAACTTCGATGCCACCCTGGACGCCGAGGCGGAGGAGTTCTTCAAGCTGTTCCGCGAGAAATGGAACATGTACAGCAAAAACAAGTCGCCGCATTTGCGCCAGGAGTTTGGCAAGGCGTTGATGAGCCACCCGGAGCCGGCACTGCTGTTGGCTCTGAAGATATTCGCCAATTGTCCCGACAGCAGCAATGTGAAGCCCAAGAGCTTGTCGCACTTTGTGCTGGACACGGTGTGCAAGCTGCATGAGGAGTACCCGGAGCTTCTGGCCGAGGAGGGCTGTGATCCGAACACCAGTATGATTGCCTTTAACTTTGTGAAGATGTCGGGCCTGCTGACCCTCAACAACGCTGTGATCCATGCCTACAGCCTGCGCCACATACGGGAGCTGTTGCTGCCGCAGCTGCGCGAACTGCTGGAGGCGGGCAACGTCAAGGAGGTAACACAGTGGACCATTAGCCTACAGCTGACGCACGAGTTCGATATGATGGACCTGGCCTTCCCGCTGATCGCCGTTGAGAAGCTGCCGCTGGCCGAGGAGTACCTGGACCATGCCACCGAACAGCGGCTGCCGTTCGTCAAGTTTCTCGACTCGCTGCTGCACAAGGAGAAGCCGGTGATTCAGCTCTGCGAGCATCTGCTGGCGCGCTACAAGAATCTCAAGATCTCGCATAACGTGCTCAGCTATCGTCCCATTTCTAAGATTGTGGCCCGTCTGGCCAAGAAGTACGGCTTCGACGATGCCGTAACGCCCAACTACAAATTTACAAAGACGTGCAGCTACCTGCATTACCTCTACCGCGAGTACGAGAAGGCACGCATCAATCTGGCCAGTTTCCGGGAGCTGGTGAGCGTCCATGCCTATGACTATGCCTTGCGCAAGGACTTTGTCAGCTATTTGGCTGCTGCACAAGCCCATTCCGAATCCATCTACTGGTACAGGCAGTTCCAGCTGAACCCCAACGATTGTCCGCTGGAGATTAGGTCGCAGATATCGCGTAATGGCTCGACGGAGAAGGCAAATCGAGAGTCTGATAGCGGCGGCGGCGGCAGCGGCGAGACTAGCACGGCCAGTGGCTATGATATGTACCTGACCATGGACCTGCCGGACGAGTGCCTGAACATTGTGGACACGGCGGCGCAGTTTGAGCGCATGCTGCTCCACCTGCAGAAGGAGCACATCATTTACCTGGACTCGGAGTGGATGCAGAACGTGTGCGGTGACAGCCAGCTGTGCGTGCTGCAGATAGCCACCGGGCACAATGTCTACCTGATTGACTGTCTGGCCAGGGAGAGTCTCCGTTCGGAGCACTGGCGCTCTCTGGGCGCCAATATCTTTAACAATGTCAATATCCTGAAGGTGGGCTTCTCCATGGTCAGTGATCTCAGTGTCCTGCAGCGCTCCCTGCCGCTGCAGCTGCGCCTGCAAATGCCACACCATTACCTGGACCTGCGCAATCTCTGGCTGGAGCTGAAGAAGCAGCGCTATGGGGTGGAGCTGCCCTACGGCAATGTGAACCGGGCTGGCGATGCCCTCACCGATCTCTCACTGGTGTGCCTTGGCAAGAAGCTAAACAAGTCGAATCAGTGCTCCAACTGGGCCAATCGACCGCTGCGTCGCGAGCAGATACTTTATGCAGGTGAGTTTGGTGTAATGACTATTCCTGTGGAGCTACTAATGGGTTTTTCTTTTGCAGCCATTGATGCCCGCTGTTTGTTGCTGATCTACAACACGCTGCTGGCCCGCGTGTCCTTCATCAATGTGGCCATTGAGAAGAGCATTGCCAGCAACAATTTTCTGAGACGCGGCGCCAACGTCAAGTGAGGATATTCTGATATTCTCACGGAGCAGGGATGGTGGATTCGACGACAAAGGCAGCGCGTTCGCCCGTTGGCCCAAACCTAATCTTAGTGCAAACATTAAAGTTGAAGAGTATTTAGCGTACAATTAGCGAGGCAGCTTAATCGGAGGCACTTTGTACAAACGAAAAGTTACAAATCAAAAGCAACCGACGAGAAATGAATTTGATCCTTATTTTTTACATTTATGATTTACCTGTAAATATTATCTACACTTGCATTATTCCAATTAATCACACGGAGCACACACATGTATTATTTTTTGTATTTTTCGTTATGTGGTCGTACAACGAACCCATCTTTATTTACTCTCTCTCACGCATAATCAAAACTGAATAAAAGCAATGAATAAGATTGAACAACTGGCGAGGAGTCGATTAAATACTTTGAATAAAAGTTTGTAGAATTAAAAACAAATAAAAATAAACATGTGGAGTGGAGTGGATGGAGTCTGCTCATTTCAGCAGGTGGGCGTAGCCACTGTTCCAGTCCCGCTCAAAGACGTCGCGCAGGTCGCTCCTCAGCGTCTTGGTGTGCTCCGTCTCGTGGGTTTCGCTCAGCACCAGGCCAATGCCGGCGGTGTTGGTGAAGTAGTCGCCGCTCCAGTTGGATGTGCCTATGTAGGCCGTTCTGTCGGTGACCATGTACTTGTTATGGTTGACCCGGGCATAGGGTAACTTCTGCTGACTCTCGTCCTCGGGTACAATAAAGCGGCGCTGTCAAGGGAATATATATTGAATTATTATTATTTGTTTAAAAGGATTTTCTAGGCCTTGAAGAATGACATAATATAAAAAATTAATAAATGCATGATATATCTTAAAAGTCGGTCTATGATGTAATGAATAGGTGCCAATGGAGTTAGACACTGACTTCATTACTAAATTGTACAAATATTGAATCATTTAATACTTAATAAGGTAAATTTAAGCTTTCTTTACAAAAGAATATGATAGCTTTTATAAAGTCAAGCATTTAAGCTATTTTTAAAGAAAATATCTACTTTAAAATCACAAAATTACTTAAAATATTAGTTTAAACCAGCGGAGGGCATGCGATCTAACGGTTTGAGCAAAAAAAAGATAACAGTTTGAGCAGCATGAGCAAATTGTGCCACTGCGTGCCCTTCCCTGCCTTAAAGAATGAATAAATGAATAATATAACTAAAAAAAATCGGTGTATTATGTACACTTTTTAAGCATTTAAAGTGTGAAAATAGGTGCCATTGGATTAAGACACTTATTTAATTATTAAATTGTAAAAATATTGAATAATTTAATAGTTAACCAAGTAAAATTACACACTTTTTAAGCTTCCTTTAAAAAATATGATAGCTTTTATAAAGTAAAGCATTTAAGCTATTTTTAAAGGAAAACAGCAGAGGGCACGAGATCTAATGGTTTGAGCAGCTTGCTCTAAAATAACAAAATTACTAAAGTAATAGTTTAATTAACCAATTTTCGCTTTCATTCTAATCTCATCTTATAGGTTTCCTGTTTTAACGTTCATACATATCTTTTCCCCCCTTTTCAACTCACAATTTGTATATCGATGTTATCCTCTTTAGAGGCCAGATCCTGCAGGGACTTGAGGTACTTGTCCTCGCTGGGATTGGAGTGCTTCCACCAGGAGATGAGCAGCTTGACAGCCACCCCACGCTCCACAGCCGCCCGACGCAGGGCATCGTCAATGAAGGGCCAGTAGTGATGCCGCTGATCATAGATGGTCAACGGATAATAGTCCATCACGGCGATGTTCACATAAGTAATGGCCGCATCAATAGTGCTGACGATGGCGTCCAGGTCGTTGGTTCGTCCCCTGGCCGAAAGGGGTGGCGGTGAGCTGGAGAAGAAACCCTCCATGCTGGTGTTCTTGTTCACATTTATCTGCATGGGAGATTCGAGGTTGTATTCCGTCTTTAAATCCCAACTCCAAGAAGGAATTTTTGAATCTTCGGTGTGGCCCAGAGTCCAGTAGGCTTCAAAAATCTTTCGCACGTCGCGCGTCAGCTGCCGACAGTTGGTGGCGAGGACACCCATTTCCTTGACCTGGGTGAGGGCCCGCCAGTCCATGTTGGCGCTGCCGAGATAGAAGTGCTCCTCGTCCACGATCCACAGCTTCGTATGCAGCACGCCGCCGCCAAAGAACTTGGGGAACGACACGCTCACCACCTCGGCAGCTCCGTTGCTGGCCAGCTGATTGGTGTCCATATTGGGCGACACACTGGACGGTTCGCTCTGGGCAATGCGGATCTTGATCCTCGGTGTGCGGCTGCCGCCATTTCCGTTGGCCAACAGCCTGGCAAACACATCCTCGCCCGGCTGTGTGCTGCTGTCGTTCACCCCGGGCGTGTCCTCTTCTTTCAACGTCCAATAAAAGGAACCAATGTCCATGGTTTCCTTGGCGCTGTCCAGCAACTGAACCCAGGCCTCGTAGGTGCCCAGGAATTGGGGGCTGCCGGCAGGATATGTCAGGTTCTGGGGTATCGTCTCCACCAGCTGAATGTTGCAGTCATACTTGGTTTGCAGACCATGACCTCTGCCCCCACGCCACTGCTGGAAACGTGGCCGTGGCTGGAAGTACGATGAACCGAGAAAAAGGAGCATGAAGAGAGACACCGTTAGCATCTGGGCAGCCGCCGGGTTCTCCTCTGCCGCCGGTTTCTGGCGCTCCTGCTGTCCAGCCTGGGCGGCCGGAGCGGGGGTGGGGCCACTTTCCACATCGGAATCCTGGTTCTCGAGCGTCTTGTATTGGGCCATGGTGAAAATACCCGAGATCGGCGATTATCGGCAACAATGGCTGGCTTATCTTTGTCGATATTGCCAGGTGATAGTCGTTTTCGCTCAGTGGTTCTCCTTCAATAAGCGGTAAAAGAAGAATGATAAAGAACCAAACGATCGGAGCAGCCAGGGAGAGAGTTATTCGTTCCAATAGGCACTCTCTCACTGCTGGCCAAAGGGGTGTAGTCAAAGGGGTTGCATAACGGACAAGTGTCCCAACTCCACGCTCAGATTTATTTTTAAGATAATTATGATTTCCTTACATAATAACTTGACTTAATTGGGGGGAAGATAAAATATTGACCCTTTTTATAGTAACTACAGGCTTTCATTTTGATTTTCCAACAAATCTCAGCAAGACCCCTTCGAAAAAGCTCCTAACGACGCCCCTGCGGACAGCACTTGCGGCTAAACAAAGTCAGCTGTTCATCTGTCAAAACTACATACAACAGTTGTTGTTGCACTTTGAAAATGCTGAGAAATACGTTTTTTGCCAGCGCGTAAATTAAAACAAAGAAACTTAAACAATATGATATTAATTTACAGTTTTTGAATTCCAGAAGGCTGACAGGTGTTCTGGCCCAAAGTTGCGCGAGGAACAGCAGTACAAAAACAACAACGACGACGCCAACTCTCGATGCCGGCACCGAGAAAGAAGTGCGGCATCATGAAAATCAGGCCTCCGACTGGTGGAATCAGAATGGATCGATGGAGGCACTGCATGCCCTGAACGAGATTCGGTGGGTGCAACCCAGTTTCACTTGTTAATAGCTTAAGTAACAAGTGATATCCCCCACAGAGTTCCCTTCATCAGAGATGGCATCGTTTCGCGCGGCACAGTGGAACCTGGTTACGTAAATACCACCAAGGTGCTCAAGGGTCAGCGAATTTTAGAGGTCGGCTGCGGCGGCGGCCTGCTCACCGAGCAACTGGCGCGGCTTGGAGCCCAGGTTACGGGCATCGACCTTGGCGAGAAGCTCATCGAAGCGGCCCGCAATCACCTAAATAGCTGCAGTCGGGAACTGGCCGGCAATGTTGTATACAAAATAGAGCCGGTGGATCAGCATGCCAAGGGCAATTGCGAGTGCTACGATTCTGTGGTCGTGTCAGAGGTGCTGGAGCATGTGGACGACAAGGTGGGCCTGCTGGAGGCCAGTGTGCGCGCTTTAAAGCCTGGCGGATCCATTTTCATCACCACCTTGAACCAGACTCTTCCCTCTTGGTTCTGCGGCGTTATTTTGAGTGAATATGTGCTGAATCTGGTGCCCAGGGGAACGCATCATTGGGAAAAGATGATTTCGCCGCTGGATGTGCAGCGTATTTTGGACACAAGTAGGTTGAATAGGTGTTCCAGCAAAGGGTTTTATTGTTTTTAACTTAGAACCCTTAATGGCAAGGCTTACCCTTTCTAATTAACCGATTTTCAACCCATTTCCAGTGAACTGCTCGACGGTACTGGTGAATGGCAGCACCTACGACTTCTGGAGCAACACCTGGCGCTGGATCAACAACACCCAGATGTGCTACGCCCTGCAGGCGGTCAAGAATAAGAACCTCTAAGCGATAGGATCGACTGGGAGTCGTTTATTTTAGTTAACTAGGTGCTAGGTCGGTGTATGTAACAACTAAAGAGTAAATTAACTAATCGTCATCATCACGGGGCTTCTTGAACTGCTGTTTCGTCTTGGGATGATGGTCGTCGCCCTGCTGCTTTCGCTTAAAGTTCTTCTTGGAGCTGAACTTCTTGGCCATGCTGTTGGTGACGGTGGGCGCCTTGTTGGCATAGTAGGCCTTGGCCATATCCTTGTCGGAGACCTCCTTGGGCTGCTCTGGTTTCAAATGGGCCTTCTTCTCGGCCAGCTCCTGCTCCATAAGCAGTTCAATTTCAGGGTTCATGCCCCGAAAGCTGAGGCGTCCGTCAATGAGGCCTTCGCATATGGAGTAGCTAGACTCCACGATGAAGTTGGATCTGGAGTTGATCATCTTGTCGTTGATCTCGTTGGAGTACAGTGCTCGACTCTGCTCGTCGTCCGCCTCCCTCTCCACTTTAACCTTGGTGCGCTGCATGAACTTCATGTCCAGGACACCGCGTGACAGACGCGGCTTTACTTTGGATGGCATTTTTCTAATGTGTTTAATATAATTATATTGAACACAAAATCTGAGCTGCAACTCCAGGCACGTTTATTTTTATTTTTTTCAGAAGCAGAATGTGCGAACAAAACAAAGCGGAAAATAGTGGCAGTGTTGGAAAGCGTGGATTGGCTGAGCCAAGGCAACGTGGCGCGCCCTCGTGTTTTTGCGATATTTAAAATAAATATTTAAATTTTATTTGGTTATAAAGCAGGCTTATGTTAGTTTCTCACTTTGGCGCTTATTGGAATATATAAAATATCAAAAATATGTCTAAATTAAGGTGTGCCTGCAACCGCCATTCATCGTGCCACTCTCACCTTACCAAGTCTTGCCGAAAACATGTAATTGATCCAGGTGAAGTCTTTGAGGACAGGGGCAATTTGTTAACCATGATACGGTTCTATGCAGGCCACGAGTGCCTTTGGAATTGTCAGCACGAAGATTACCATAATGAGAGGAAACAGAAGGAACTTTGGGGCTGGATAACACGCCAATTTGGCGGCAGACTTTCTCGATCTCACATTGAATACCATATGAAGTTTTTGCACGCGCAGGCTTTGCAGGTATTCAAGCGGATGGACAGATGCCGACGGATGGGAGTCCGGTTCCGCAGACCGACCTTTGACCTCCTAGATGAATTCCGTTTTCTGCTGCAGGAACCAAAACCAGCAGAATGTGGTACATGCAATATTAATGAACAAAAATCACTACAATCTCAAGTGAAATGTGCCGAAACAGCAAAAGTTCCAAACACGGATGAGCTAAATGAGTTTTGCAGAGACCTAAAGGATGAGCTGAAGAACCTGCCACAAAACACTTGTCAACTTGTCCAAAAGAAAATCTCTTCTATGCTGACAACTTTAAAAAGTGAACATAAAGTATTTATTATGTTGTCGGAGCCACCTTATCGTCTTGGGCAACTCGAAAATGAAGAATGCTCAAAGTTGGGGAGAAATAGATAAATTATTGTAATAAAAATAAAACAAAAATAAAAATTGCAATTGCGTTGTTTAAAATCCAAAACAGTGTTGGAAAGTGCGCAAACATTTCGATAGCACGATAGAGTGTTGCAAAGAGGCGGCGTCGCTTTAGCACACTACCCAGGGGTAGAATAGAGGGAGAATGAAAAAAGTGACATAAATGGCGGAAACCTTCAGCGCCAACATTCGTATTTAATTTGGACTAATTTCGCACTATTTCGCGTTGCTTGAGTATTGAATGCTGAGTGCAACCCCACAACGAGTTACCAGAACGGAAAATTTGTCTTCAAAGCGACCGCAGACCATGTACAAGCGCAAATCGACGACTATTGTTAAAAGAGACACCAGCTCCGCAGCGGCGGGCTCCTCCACAATGGTGATGATGATGGGCGGCGGCGGCGGCGGCAGCAGCGGCGGTGGTGCGGGCAACGTGGACATGGACGAGCCCCAGACGCCCACAAAGGTGTACGAGCCCATCGGCATGGACACATCCCAGGAGATGCACACGCCGCACAAGTCATCACACTTGCCGCCCGGACAGCAGCGTTCCGTGGGCTCGCTGGTCTTGCTCACACAGAAATTCGTGGATCTGATGAAGGCGAACGGCGGAACCATCGATCTGAAAGCGGTAAGATGACACAAGACGCTATAAATACCATGCTAAGCCACGCTTTATACTCCCCTCAGGCCACCAAAATCCTGGACGTGCAGAAGCGGCGTATATACGATATCACCAATGTGCTGGAGGGCATTGGCCTAATTGATAAAGGCAGACACTGCTCCCTAGTGCGCTGGCGGTAAGTTTTACATTCTCATTTACATACATTTACGAACTGGGAAAATGTAGGAAAACTAAGGGGAAATATGTATAACTTGTTTTTCTTTTATAGAAGATTTAGGGGAATTTATGTGTAACTTTAATCGAATAAACTGATACTGGTTCTTCTTATCTAAGTGCTCATCTTTTGTGTAGATGAACAGCGAGTATGTTTTCTTTTTGTGTAAAAATAAACCTTTAAAGTTTGTAATTCAAAGGGCAAACTTCATTTTCTTGGCACTGTTTATAGAATATTATTAATTAGGCAAATAATTATAAGCATCATAAGTATTTAAATGTTTTTCTTCTTCAGCTGTGAGGGCTTTAACATTAAATATTAATTAGGCATATATTTATGGGCAATATAATTAATTAAATATGTTTCTCCATCAGCGGTGGGGGCTTCAACAATGCCAAGGACCAAGAGGAATACGAGGAGGCGCGGGACCGGACCAATCACTTGAAAACACAAGAGGACGAGTTGGACAAACAATTGGAGTACGCACAGCGGAATCTACGCTATGTAATGCAGGATCCAGCGAATCGCTCGTATGCGTATTTGACGCGAGACGATTTGCTGGAACTCTATGGAGATGATTCGGTGTTTACCATACCGAACTATGACGAGGAAGTGGAGATACAGCGAAATCAGGTAGGTGCTATGAAGGGAATTGTTTGAAAAACTAACTTAACTTAAAAACCAACAGATAACTGTAGTGTAACAATGCTTAAATTCTTTCCTAAACTATACAAAAACCACATAAACTTAAATTTTCTACTAACTAACTGATAGTTGTAGTGTAACAATGTTAAAATTCTTTCCTAAACTATACAAAACCCACATAAACTTCAATTTTCTACTAACTAACTGATAAGTCTAGAGTAAAAATGTTTAAAGCCTTTGCTAAACTATACAAAACCCACATCAACTTCCATTTTTACCAACTAACTGATGATTATAGTGTAAAAAAGCTTAAATCCTTTCCTAAACTGTACAAAGCCGTATAAACTTCCATTTTCTACCAACTAACTGATAATTGTAGTGTAAAAATGCCTAAATCCTTTCCTTTTCGCATAAACTTCAATTTTCTACTAACTAACTGATCATTGTAGTGTTTCAATGTTTAAATCGTTTCCTAAACTATACAAAACCAGCATAAACTTCAATTCTCTACTTCTCCCTGCAGAACGAACTGAGCGTATCGCTGGATAATGGCAGCACCATTGACATTCGCTTGGTGACCAACCAGGGCAAAAGCACAGCGAGTCCGCATGATGCGGACGGCTTCTTTGACTACCGACGCCTGGACACGCCCTCGCCCTCAATGTCGTCACGCTCCAGCGATGATGGCAAGGGTACGGGGACCACGGGGAACGTGATCACCGACGAGCACACGTACTCGTGCAATCCCGACCTCAAGGATGACATGAAACTGCTCGAAAACGAACTGACGGCAAAGATAATCTTTCAGAACTACATGACCGGCCACTCGTTGCGACGTTTCTATCCCGATGACCCAAATTTAGGTGAGTTTGTGGATCCAATTCACACACACCTGCAATTGCTAACCCTTTCCCTTTTGTTTTTGTTTAGAAAACCCGCCACTAGTGCAGCTGAATCCACCCCAAGAAGACTTTAATTTTGTGCTGAAAAGCGACGAAGGCATCTGCGAGCTGTTTGACGTACAATGCTCCTAACTGCGCGGATTGCCGGGGTGGGGGACGACCTTACACATAATATCGACTGTACAACTACACTGCAAATGGCCGCGAGCATTGTGCAAATATTTATGATTAGTACAATTGACCTTTGATTGATTTAAATACCGTGTAGAAATTTAAATTAGCTTAATTCCAATGTAATTTCGGCAGACTAACATTAAATACAAGAAATTCATTATACAGCACCCATTGTAGCGGGTGTAATTGCTTAATAAATACCTTTTATAACAATTAAACCATGGGCATTGTTTTGATTTTGGCGTTTCCGGTGAGTTATTAATCATTGTTGAACCTTAAAAAGGTTTAGTAGCAGAAAGTATGGGTTTTAATCTTAAAAAAAATAGTAAACCCATGTGAATCTTGTTTTCTTAAAATATGATTTAGCTTGAATTCATAAAAATAAATACGCTTTAAGCGTACAAAAGGTATTTTCTATTTAAAAATACACAAATTTAAATTTTCCCGTATTACGTACGTTTATGCGGCAACGCGATCATTGCGTTACGATTTTATCACATCCACGTATGCCCCCTCACACGCGCTAACCAACACTGCCGGCAACGGTCCTAAGTAATTCTACATGGTCACACTCTGAAAGTACCGCAAACTTTTGCAAAAACGTGAATGAGAATAGAATTCACGCCAAAATTTAAGAATGCGAAAACGTGTAAGATTAGGATGCTGGCAACAACTTTTAACCCTACTGGGCATCGACTCGCATACGTCGAGAGAATGGACCAAAATATATAATGATTTCCAGGGCAGCTGGACTCGGAATTATTACATCAACCTCGATCAAGTAAGTTCTTGTTCTTTTTTATTTCTGGTCTTCCAAAGAATTGTGTTTTTGTTTCCATGAACAGAATGAGAACGTTTCTGCAGATGTTGAGCCTGTAAACGAGCGCCAAGATGTCACAGCTCGACCAGAAAATGTGGTTTTTGTGCCAGAAAGGCCAAGTTTCACCATGGCGCCGCCGCCATCAGCTCGCTCAGTCAGTACCACCAAGCGGCGCCGCAATTCCGTGGCCCCGCCAACAGCAGCTCCCAGTCAGTCAGTCGGTCCTTTTAAGATGCGCCGCATTTCTCAGACAGCGCCATCGCCTTCCATCAAGCGTCGCAATTCCCTGGCACCGCCATCATCTCCCTCGGTCAGTACCATCAAGCGTCGCAATTCCCTGGCACCGCCTTCATCTCCCACAGTCAATCACATCAAGCGCCGCAATTCTGTGGAAATGTCACCAGCAGCAGCAGCTTCTGCTCAGAGCTCTGCTCGTGACTTGGAGACCAATCATAATGGAGATCTGCTGCTCAGTCCCATTAAGCGCAGCGACTCTGCTATTCCCCCCTTTGAAATTATCGACTGCGATGAGTTCAAAAGCCCCGAGAGGCGCTGTGATTCGATGGCTTCAGATCCATGGATGAAACCCATAGAATTCATCTCTCCCTTGGCTGCCACTCCCACCTTCATCAAACAAGACTCGGTGAAATCAGATGTGGTGAAGCAACGAAATGAATCAGTTTCTCCTTGCATTCAAAGTCGTAACTCCACAGTGTCAAAATCGAAAAGCTCACAGCGCAAGCAACAGCAGAAACGAAAAAGCGTTGTTAAGCACGTAACTGGATCGGGCGACGAGCTAGACGACGAGATGTCTCTATCCACCTGGAAGGAGTATAGTGAGCAGCGTAAGGCTTTGGGCACCACAAAGCCTTTGGCCAGCACAGAGAAAGGGTTGCCCAAGATGCCAAAACCTATTAAAGTGGAACCGCTGGGCAAGCGCAAGCGGGGTCGCCCTTCGCGCGAGGAAAAGGCCAAGCGACTGATGGAGGAGGAGCAAGCTCTAAAGATGATGCAACAAGCTTCAGCTTCCGGCAACGAGCCACCCGTGAAGAAAGCAGCTCCTGATTGGCTGAAGCAAGAGCCGGACCAAAACGTAGAGCCTCAGAATAGACGTAAGAAACCTACGAAGAAGCAGCAGCATCAGAAAACGTCCACGCAGCCCACTATAAGTCTGCCGCCCCACAAGCAATCCAAGCCGCCAAAGCAGAAGCCAACAGCCAAGCCAAGAAGCCAGTCAACGTCTTCAGTCAGCGACCAGGAGGGAGCGGACAACGTCGTACAGCCCGCTGTAAGCTGTTTTTTGTTCATGAAATCACCTAACTTCTTCTCCTTCTCACAGATCTTAGATGAAGATGGTACGATCCCGGCGGCCCACATGCCAGCGGATGCGATTGATTTGAAAAGCTCTCCCGGAGATAGAGAGGAGGATGAGCAAGATAAGGCGGTAGAGGCTAAGAAAAAGAACGCAGTTAAGCCAAAGTCAAAGTCGACAGACCGTTTGGCATTCAAAAGAATTGCCGTGAGTCTCTCCAGCGATGACGATGAACAGCAGATCATCCCGCAGCAAACGGAGTTGGTTTTGAATGACTTGGAGTCGGCGGAGCAGCTACTCGACAAAGCCATGGATCTATCCCACCCAGTAGGCGGCGTGGCGGGTAATAAGGATGCCCTAGACATGGACATTGACCTCGATCTGCTGGTTAGGGATGAGTCGGTGGCTGAACAGATGGCGCTGATTGACACGCAGCCAGTATCAATGTCCTTCGATCGATGTCTGGCGGCAATAGACGCTATGCCGCCCATCGAACCATCGGGTGACCAATGCCTGGAGACTGTGAGTCCCCAGAGAGCGGCCAGCTCCAACGACCAACCGCTAAACCATACGAACGAGTTCTTTGAGAACCTATCGAGTCGCTCAGCCGTAAATGTGAATGCGGACAAATCGAACCTTTTGTGGCCTTTCATGGACGAGGATGAGGTCCTTGATTATGAGTTCGACTACGATGTCCTCACGCTGGTCGTCGACTCGGATGAACTGGAAGACGAGGGTGCCACTAGCCAGATCAATGTGCCAAAGGTTCAAGTGGTGGAGGAGTCGTCGCCTGAAGCCGTAGTGCAACCAAAGCCAATTGATAAAGAGGAGTCGTCGCCTAAAGCCGAAGTGCAACCAAAGCCGAATGATAAAAACAAAGTACCGAAGGTGGACAACTTGAAAAGCTTTCGTATACCAAAGATAAACCCAGAGGTGCTCCAAGCACAGCCTGCCGTCATGCATTCGTTGTACATGCAGGAGGAGACTGAACAAAAAAGGGTGGACGTAAAGCCGGCACTTAACGAGGAACTGCAGAAAAGGAGGGAGGATGCCAGAGCTGCCAGGCGTCCCAAGGAAACAGTGCCGCGCTTTGCGCCACCCTTTCGGCCTGCTCCATCTGAAGACTTTTCTCAACAAATGTTACACTTGCCGCCTCCCTTGTTTGGTCCCGAAGATTTGGGACCGATTTTTGTACCGCCCAGCGAAGAGTCTAACTTTCGTCATTCTCACGAGCCTGTGGAAGCCATTGTGCCAACTTCTGGCCCGCTCATCAACAGGGAGTTTCTGCCCGAAGTGCCACCCCAACGGCATCATCTGGCGGGAGCATCCCAGTATGTTCCACAGAACTTGGCCACCAGCCAGCGGAATGCTTGCCTCGCCGAAGTAGCAGGGCCCAAGCACTGGATGATGGAGGTCTTTGGCGTCAAATGCCTAAAGTATGTGGAAGGCAAGTGCATGGCTGCTTACTGCGATCACGCGATGAGTCCCTTGGGCGAGGTGGAGAGGCGCCTGCTCCGTATGCCGGAGGAAACCCTCGTTCGTACTTACCGCCAAGCGTTGCGCAGCTCTTACATTTTCGAGCGATACTACAAGTGCTTTGCGAATATCTTTGAACGCCGCAAACTGGACAAGCATCTGCTGCAAATGCTGGCCAACAGCCGTTTGTATCGCAACATGACGGTGGACATTGTGGACCACGTTTTTCGAGCCCTTAAGCGTGCGGGAATGGAGCGTGAGGCTACGCGTTGCCTGATGACGGACTTGTGGATGCCGGACAAGGCACACAAGTTCAGTGAGTTGACGTTGGCCATATTGAAGTTATTGGAAAAGGCCAATTGGCCTGATTACATCGATCAGCTGGTGGAGCTGCATGAAACATACAAGTTTCTGTTATCCGACGAATTCATGATTCGCATTATGAAGTGGGCCGATGTGACGAAGAACGAGCCGCTGCAGAAGAAGGCCATGATGATGCTGCTCGCTGACATGCCCAAGTATGGCCGATCGCTGACTCTCATGTCCCTAGTCGACAGGTTCTCGAATCCCGAACCACAGCCGGCTGCAGGGCCCGTTCCAACCCTTCCACTGAGATCTCCGGCACGACAGCAGCCGTCTCCGGCCTTTTCAAACTGGAACCACAATCCGAATCCAAATCAAGTTCGTCTGCCTGGAGCAGGTTCGACACCCTCTCTCGTAGGGAGACCGGCGGCCAGTGGTCAGTGGATCTGGAACCATAATCCCAATCTAAATCCAAATCTGGTTCCCCAAAACGAGCGACTGCCTGGAGCAGACTTTGGTCCATCGCTTCTACGGGGTTCTCCGACGCCACTCAGGAACCACACTCAGAATTCAAATCCTTTACGTCTGTCTGGGACAGGTCCTAGTCCGCTAGCTGGGCAGCAACAGGAGCATCAGCAGCAGCATCAGCAACAGCAGCATCCTACTGCATCGAATTGGAGAGGCCAAGCGGACAATTTCAATGAGTTTGGAAATTACCCTGCTGGCTTTCAATAATATAGTTTATTCACTCAATTCAATGTACATATTTACCGGCTCTTGTTCATTATTATTAGTTATTATAGATGTATGTGACCTTACGAAGATGACTCCCCACAGCCAACGTGACGATTTTGTTATGATCATATTGCATTTCCTTTGGGATCATGCCCATTACTTATGTAAAAGTTAATTATGTTGATAATTAAATGATACTTGAAGG
>JAEIIH010000561.1:0-21735 GCA_018904745.1 Drosophila orosa
GACTTTACAGTTGTTTGATTAAATTTTGCTGTAACGAAGGAAAAGTTTTAATTAGAGGCAAAGATTCATTCGACGTCCTCTGTGGGTCATTGGTCTTGTGCTGTGCATATTAATTGGATTAAAAACAAGTTAATTAACATTGAAATCTGTGAGCGGTTGACCGAACCACAGGGCGGATGAGCAATGGGTTCCCAAGCAACATTCAAGTTACTCATACGCCCTGTGGTTCCCGGAGAATATCCCCCTGGCCAGCACCCGGTACGGCTGCAGTTATAATCAGCTTAGCACAAGAGTGGCTGCTGCAACATCAAGCGATGATTGCCCCAGACCCATCCGGCTACTTACATGTTTAAACAATATTTCTTAATTGAAATGCTGGAGGGCAAGCCAACCAACATTAGCAGTGACAGCGTATAGCTCATGAGTCTGTTGCCGCAAAACACCAAACCGTACCAGGGAATTGTCTGGTTCACTTCGCCCCTCCCTTGCTGGCTGCAAGCGAGCTGAGCAGAAATTAATTACATTGAAGTCATTTATCAAGAAAGTTTATTTCTTGCAGTCGGAGCTGGCCAAAAAAGCCAAACTAAACCAAACCAAACCAAACCAAAACGAACCTAACCGAACAGAAATACAACAAAGGCACAGGGAGAAAAAATAAACTTACAGAGAAAATATCTAAATTGAAGAAGCGGTTCCTTTCAAAGAGTTAAGGTGGCTACGAAGAAAGAATCTTTGATCTTAAAAGACTGTTTAATTATATCTTTAAATTAAATAATTGTTAATATTTGACCTTTAAGAATTCCCTTGATATCCTGAGATTTTTTCAGTGTACTAACGAAACGGCAGCCCAGCTCAACCGCATCCCGTCAGTTGCTGTTTCCGTTACTTGGTTGTTGTTATGCTTATTTTTATTTATTTGGCCTGGCCCTGCCTATTGTTAGTGAGAAGTAAATCAATAAATGGCATTGGGCTTTTGGATTTGTTTCAGTTTCTTCTTTGCTATTTTCATTTTTTTATATATATTTTTGTTCTGCTTTTTTTACCCCGTTGAGCTGTGCAAAATAATTGCAAAAGTTTTGCCCAAGCTGGCAAATTGTTTGCTGCATTTTCGATTAGCAAAATGTCAATTTCAAATGAAAATGAAAATAAAAAGAAACTACCAAAGCACTTGGCCAAATTGTCGTTAACTGGCAAATGCCACTACACAGAAGTTGGGTTTTGGGATGCTGGATGCTGGATGCGGGATGCCGGATGGCAAATACAGGACACTGGACAGTGGGCACTGGACCGGCCCCGGAGAGAGAGAGAGAGAGAGGTTATCGAGAGGACATCGAGGTCTCTGGCGACAAGCGGAGCCATTTTCAAAATTTGATTTCGTTCGAGCCAAAAATTGGCAATAGCCAGCGACCAGAAGCATCCGCTGCACACCAGCACTGGGGAAAGGGCTTCGCACGGGGTCAGGGGTCGCATCTACATGACAGCAATATCCATCACAAGGCTAAAGCTGCTGCTGCTTCTACGTTCCATTCTGGCTTGACGATATACAAAAATTGGTTTAATCAACTGTGAAACAACTGCAGCAACGACACTAGCTGAAATAGCCAGCACCAACGGCAGTAGCGACAAATGTCGGAACTTGGCCGGGCTATAACCCAGTAACAGGGACGAGGATGAAGGGGTTACAGCGGAATGCAGTATCTATAAACAAGAATAAAGTTGAGTTTGAGGCAAGAAGGACTCTTGATACTCTATAATTTGATAAATAGTATCAATAGGAAGTGGGAACTAACTCTTAAATAAAGAAATCTAAGATCAATTGAGCAATTGAAGTATTTAATAATTATAAAGTTTACATTTTTGGATCTTTGCCTTTTATATAAACAAATCAACTTTGAGTATATATATTTTTTTTATTATTAACAAAGTTCTCCTAAAACACCAACTACCCCTTCAAACCTAATAGTTTTCGCTGCAATATTCAGCGTGAGCTGATGTCGCTGCGTGGGCCATGTCGGGGCTATCGCTATCGATATTCACTTTCCTTGTCAGTGCGCACCAACAACAGCTCCGCCGTTGTGTGCCAATTTTAGTCCTTACTTATTCCAATTTCTGTGCATAGACCTTATATCGATTTATGGACTATTTGCAGACAGCCGCGGAATGGACGCCGCCGCCGATGGAGTACCGCCAGCGGCGCCAGCAGCGACAGCGATGACGGCCAACAGCGATCTGGACTTGGCGGCCCGTCGCCGGCTCTTCATCTCACAGCCCTCGACACTGGCGACGCGCCGCCAGCAGGCGGTTTGTGTGCGGCGTGCCCACAAGATGTACGGCAGCAGCAAGAATCCCAATGTCGTCCTCGATGGCCTGAACATGACAGTGCCCAAGGGCTCCATGTGAGTGCATTTCTAGATTAAGACATATGGTTTCAATTCACTTTCCAGCCTCTCTACAAATTCCGAACACTCAAAATATAGTTTAAATCTACCATCAAGCTTTTTAAGTAAATCTTTTTATAATATTCATGGAAATCTAATTAAATTCGATCAACGGGCTTAAAGCCTACGCGATTTTTAGCATTTTTCAAAAATGTATGCATTTTTCCTCTGCTAATTAAGTATTTTCTTTTTCAAATTAACCACGGAAATGTGATTTGTGTTATGATAGCTTATGTAAATGTTGCGTTTCGCTTTCCCCAACTAAGCTACCCTCATTAGACTCCACCCAATGCTTCAAAACTAATGTGTGGGTACAAAAAACACGAGGGAAAAAATATCATACACGGTACTACTATATAGATACACCGAACCGATACCCAGAGAACCGCGATGACAAAATCCAAAATCGAATATGCTAATTTGCCGTAGAGCGTGCGGGATATTGAAATTGAAATTGGAATTGGTATGGGGATTTCTGGGTGGGGGGGAAGCTCTAACGAAATGCAAATGCAGTTTCCGAGATGGATTGAGTGGGATCATTGTTGTTGCCGCCGTTTGTTTAAGTGCTGTGTGAATGGCCGCGAAATGTTAGTGACCGCAATTAGCACTCGGCATTCGATGGAGGAGCGAGGGAGCCAGAGTCAGCGAGCTGGCGGCAAATGAGGCAGCAAAGCGCCGAAGACGATGAGGTGCAAGTCGACAGACGGAAACTGGGTCAATGTCAGCGCTTGAAAAACTGCCAAATTAACAGTGGCAACAACAAAAGAAAACAACAAAAGACGACGCAGCATCCATTGAAATGAAAACCAGTTTTTTCTTAGCCAAGACTGAAACCAAACAGGTGATCAACGGAGTTGCCAGACGGCCTACCTGTTGTAGGCAATTTAATTTAATTTATTACAAGGCCCAAGCTGGAATTCTAATTTAAGTTATTAATAATAACTTATTATGAAAGTGTTTTCTCTGCTTTGAAAATTAATTGATTTTTTTTATCGTATGCGAGTTTCCTAAGCAAGTTAATAAAACGTATAGATTATTGCTTTAGTCTTTTTATTCTCTCTGAAATGTGTTAGTTATAACAGAACCTAAAACCAGTTTGAAATACTTGAGGCAATGTTTATTTGATACATCTTATTTCCCTAATAATGATTTTAGTATACTTATTTAATAAATAATGTTGTACTTATAAATCTTAAGGAGTTTGGCTTTTACGATTAATTTTTTTATATCAAAAAGGGAACAGGAAATGAGCAAATAATTGAATTATAAACCATAAAAGTACTATAAAAATTAGTACATTTTAAAGTAGACTATATAGAATATATAAACACATTTAAATACACACTATTCTGGTATAAAATAAATTTTATTACAACCTTAAACATATAAAAGCACCAATTCACACCCTTTACACTCATCTCTGGTTCTACGAAACCAGTAACTCCCACAGCTAACCATAGTTTCTAGCTACTAACTTGTATCCACCCAAAATCCAGGTAAAAACCTTTTCAGCCACAAAATCGCGGCGAGACGAGCGGGAAGGGCAATAGCCTGGCCATGATATAACAGCCGCCTTGACGTGGGTGTTTGTTTTGGCCATTTAGCGAGACATTTCACACTGCCTGAGCGACTGACTGACTGACTGACTGCCTGGCTGTCACACTTGAAAATCTGCGAAAAACCAACAACAGTCCCACAAACAAAAGAGGCGCAGCTGAAACGGTGCAAAGAGGAAAAAAGAAATACAAAACTGAAACACCAAAATGAAGAAAGAAAAACTGTCAGCAGCGCGTTAGTGTGAACAAGAAGATTTAGCACAAAATATGTCGCCCGGGCTCACACTCCGCAGTGAGGACTACGGCCTCAGGACTCGGGACTCCGGACAGCGGACTCGGGACTTCGGTTCCGCTTCCACTTCCTCGCCTGATTCCCTTAGCTTTTGGGCCATGCTGTCAGTCAGCACGCCCAAAAAGGCTGAGCCTGTTACACAAAAAAAAGTTACTTTGGTTTTGGCTAAAAAATATATTCAATAATGATGTAAATAATAATCCTGGTATATTAAATGCAATTGAAGTACAGGAAGTTTAAGCAATATCTTGTGGTTTTTAGCATTACAAAGGTATCAAAAATGAAGCACTATTTTCTTACGGTGCCTACAAAAATTGGGGGAAAAAAAATTCGAGAAGATTTGTGTTTTTGTTGTCGCCCAAAACTTTGAGCCGCTTTGGTAGGCGCGGCACAGACAGTCTCCCCTCTTTTTTTTCTGGGCCCGCACGCTGACTGACATTTGTTTTGTTGAATTTCTTTGTTTGTGGGAAGTCGGAGGGGCTGCGGGGTGTTAGCTGTGGGTGGTTATGAGCCTTTGGCCATCATTCGGATGCCTGTCTGCCTCCGTGATAAATAATTGTGTTTTTCTTGCTTTATTTGCAATGAATTATAGTTATTTTTTCATACCCAACCACCGAGCAGAGCAGCAGCAGCAGCAGCATCAGAAATCATATATATGTATAGACAAACAAGACAAGTGTAGACAACAATGAACACTTGAAGTGATGTTTGTGGTCTGGGCCAGAGTGTTTGCAAATAAATCACGCCATTGATGCATAAATAAAGCGCAGAAATTACGCGGTCTCTGCAGCGCCTGGATTTATGGCCATCGGAGTGTATTTGATTTGGCGGATTGAAAAGTCGCGCATCGGTTGGATAAATTGAATTGCGAAAATGGGTTTTTGCAAATGGCAGCCAAATAAAAACCAGAAAGCAAAAGATTCATCTGACAGCCTGGCCAGCTGACGAATTAATTTCAACCAATTGTGCTTTAAAAGTTTGCGGAAATAATGAAAAATGTTGGGATTAAAAACGGATTTCTATTGATAAACGAATAATTTGAAACAAAATATATCAATGAGTAAGTGAGCTATAGTAACTATGTAAAATGTTTTTAATAATATCCCAAATCCTTTAGTAAATTGCAATTTAAATTCTCTATGAGGATTAGCCAACAACAATAACCGTAATCAACCCATCATAGAACCTAAAGTTCATTGTGGTTTTACATCGATTTCCACTGAATATGTGTGCCCATTGGGCAGCTTAATTTGCTGATGATTTCATAATCCACTTCCGCTCTCTCTGGGCCATTTCCGCACTCAATTACTTAAAGACAAAGTGGCTTTCTTTAAGGCGCCGCTGCCAACAAGTTGATCAACTAATTGCATCGTGTCTCGTGCGAGTAATTAAATGTTTTATGTCTCTGACCCCAAAAACGAAATGTCCCTCGAACAGCCACAACAGTAAATAAAACCGCAGCACACACACATTTTCTTCAA
Source organism: Drosophila orosa (assembly GCA_018904745.1). Taxonomy (NCBI): domain Eukaryota; kingdom Metazoa; phylum Arthropoda; class Insecta; order Diptera; family Drosophilidae; genus Drosophila; species Drosophila orosa. The sequence goes on from JAEIIH010000561.1 coordinate 5,768, forward strand.
ACTCCAATTTCCACCTCAATTTTCCCCCTTTCCCCACTCCACTTGTTGCTGTTGACCACAGGCTGAAGGCTTTCTTGGCCCTAACTGAAGGCCAGCTCGGCCTTGTGGTCATCGTCTGGCAGATGTCAGAAATGTGAAGGCTTTCCATTTCATAGGAAATGTTTATTTAGTTAAATTATTAAATATTTTTACATTTATATTTATAAAATGAATACATAAAATAATTATTTTTGAAGTTCAGAAGATGGTTTCTAGACTGTATAAAGAATTTTTCAAAGCCAGGGTTAAGGCAGTCAGTGTTTGGGCATGTAATATTGTTAATTGTTTCGTAATAAATGCGTAAATTATATTTTACATGCATTTCGAATAGATTTATAGAAGAATTAGGAGCAAGGCTATGTCCTGTAATGCCAAAGCTGTGTTACAGACTTTTTTTTTAAGGTTTGCAGGTGCTGATGTTGCTGCCAGTGAAAACAACTGCAACGCAACACAACAACAACAAAGGCAAGGACACTAACAATGGCTGCCCGTTGCCGCCATTATTTTGACATACGAGAGAACCTGAGCCTGGGCGGGGAAAACCAGAGAGAACGATCCTGGGGAAAGGAGAACGAGAGGCCAGGCCAGGCCAGGCCAGGCCAGGCCGACGGTTCGGAACAATGGAGGACACGGCAATGTTTGGGCGGGTTCCCTGCTCTCAGAGCCCAGGACCAAAGGCATTACAATGCTGGAGGCTCTGGGGAACGGGGGAAATGGTGAAATGGCGGGAAACATGGGCAACATGAAGAAACATAATGGCTGCTTACAATTTGTGAACGAGCATAATGCGAACATTACATCCGCGCCATTGTTCTTGGCCAGCAGCGGCGGGGTGATGGGTCAGTCAGGGCGGGGAGGTACGGGGAAAAGGGAGTTTGGGGTAGGCTGGGTGGCTCAAATTAAATTAAAGCTGTTTAGTTGTAATTGGTCGTTGAGAGGGGCCCAAGTCCAGACAGTTAGAGGGCTTTGCGCCCTCCTCTCGACTGGAAGTGACCCTTTTTCTGGGTCCTTGATGGCGTCGAATTTCGGTTGTGCGTCTCTCCTTTTTTGCACTTTATTGCACCCACCACGAAAATGGTGAATTAATGGACCATGAGTAACGCTAAATTGAGTTCGGGCTCAAGCAAACACACACATAATAAACTTGGCCAGGCCGAAGTCTGTGATTTTTAATCTTGGCCAGCCGCTTTTAATTGATTGTAAATTGTTATTGAATTATTCAATACAAAGTCAGGGCCAAGGCTGAAGTTAAGTGTTGGCCATTTCGCCGGCCATTTTAATAAGGTTATAATTATTTTGTTGGATGTTGCCTGACATTAATTGTCGCTTCCCTCCCTCTCTGTGTGTCGCTGCTGGCCTCTTGGTATATCAATAACAGGCCTTAAATGTGGCAAATGTGCGTGTGTAATGAATACCGACTCTCAAAGTAATAAGATTCGTCGTTGATACTTGACTTGGCCTCAAGAAATAATATGTACTTAACCACAGACAAAAGGGGCCAAGGAAAGCTTAGAAAAGGGTATAAGTGCGAATAAATATTACAGGAAATCTTTGAAAACTTCGCCATCAGAATTATTTCAATTAAATCAATTAATTAGAATAAATACAGAACTTAAATTGCCTTTTTACTATTAAAACCTGAATATGTTATTATCTGAATGAAATCAGTAATATTAGTCTGAAAATGCTGCACACAACAAAGCCTTTTTAATAACACAGATTTAGTAAATGAAACACACTTCACACTAACAAGTGCTTAACACATACAAATGAACCAAGAGCCTGCTCACCTTCAATTAGGTCGCCAGTTATGCTTGCCTCTATCAATTTAAGTTTATTTATTGCAGACTATATATAGGTGATATCATAAACTGAACGCTGCAATTGCCTTCACGTGCGCCGGCTTTTTGTAATACACATATCTCTCTCTCGACTCCGGAGTCGGTAGTTATTTGAGGTCAATAGCAAAATCATTAGCCCCTAATTACAGCTCGATTTATGCATAAACAAGTCCAGATTTAATGCACCGACTCGGTCGCAGTGGCCATCATGACATGTGGTCATTAGGCCACACAAAACCTGCCAATCAATAGTTTGTTTAGCCTCATTGTTGATGACAGCGAAACGCCTTTTCAATTTCAACAGTATTTGCGTAAGAAATTGCTCTGCCTGGGAAATAATCAGGGCAGTATCTGATGGTGGTGGTAGTGCGTCAATCAAATTATTATTTCAGTGGCGGCCGCTGATGTGATTTTCCCACCCATCGTCCGCCCCCCAGAAATTACAATTCCACCCGCTCGGTGTTAGACATTAGTAAATTATTGAATGCCTTTCAATGGCAACTCATACGCCCTGTTGGCCAGGCAATCGATGACCGCCCGCTTGACTTTAGCCAGTTTCAATGCCTCTCTCTCTATATGCTCTCCGATTTGCGTGTGTGCCTACGATTTATCCAATATAAACAAGCCCGCATTCGAGCATGCACAGAAATAATAATTCCGAAGGAACCAAGTCGAAAGTCGTTATTTTTACAATTATTTAAATTAAAGATAGATATTTAAAGAGTATATTTAATCCTCTAAGAAATACTATAGATTTTTTGAATGTTTATTATTATTAGTACTATTGTTTTTCGTTTTCTTTCTGTGCATGTCATTTGTGAGCTTAATTTGAAGTTCAAGTGGCTGAGAGGGTACGTCAAATCGTTTAGCCTTACCTTTGCTTGCCTGGCAATCATATCGCTTTTAGTAATTTGTGTTTTGCCACTGGTGTCGTTGACGTGTGCTGTCCTTGAGATTTTGTCGGGCCAAATGAACCTAATGAATGGATATCATTTTGCCTCGTGGAGTGGCGCTTGTGGAAACTTCACAATTAAAATTATTAAACCCTTTTCCAATGAAAAACTTAATCTTGACTGACAGCTTCTTGCTGCTGGCAAACCAATTAAGTCTTCGCTTAGTTCTTGAAAAATATTCAAAAGGCAAACAAAGGCCCCAAAGAGTGTAGCCGGTATTAGTCCCATCGACCCAGACCACAACCATGGGCTTCATGCCTATTAAAAAGCGGAAATTAAAATCTTTATGGCAAATGATTAACCAATAAGGAAGAACCAACAGAAAAGGGACAATGGAAATCAGAGAGGAGCTAGAGGATATTAAGGTGGTGCACTTGAACAAGAATATAAGAAAATATTAGTTAAATTTGTATAATTTATTTAATAAAAAATAGCCAAGACGCTGTTGTACAAAATATACAAAGTATAAAAATACCCTAAATATAAAGCTTTCCCTTAATAAAAACCCAAAGAGAAAAAGATAAATCGCTTTAAAATTTCCTTGTAGGCCTCTTACGTCTTTAAAAGCCCATCAATGCTTACACAGATTTTTTTTCTTGTGTCGAGGCGGCGGGTTGAAGGCAAATGGCCAACTGCCGCTTCAACGCCGTTGAACTGTTTTGGCATATAATTACCGAAAGTGGCCGAAGGCTTAGCCATCGCCATCCCAGGCCACATCCCCGTCGCGCCGGAAGTTCAACAGCCGTTGCAATGGCCAGCTTATTAGTCAAATTAGGCAACCAACTGCGGGGCAGGAGCGGCGCTGGAGGAGGGATTCAGGAGGGGACACACCGCCACGTCGAGAGTTTGTTTGCCCATTTAGACGAGGCCAATTGAAGCGTCAAGTGAGTGACGAGAACGGGGGCAGGGCGGAAAAGGAAACCGGCAAACTGGCAGACATGGCCATGCCAACGAGTCCGTAATGAAAATCGATTAAAAATGGCAGAGACCTCTCCCCAAGACTCTGGCGTAATGGCAAATTAATTGTAAAGTATGCCTCCATTTTGCTTTGGTTTTTGCCTTCGCCTCAGGACAGGGAGTTCCCTTTCCTGCTTTGTGCTTTGCTGTTTTTTTTTTGCCTATCCTTTTGAAGGATTGAGAGCGGCATAAAACAATAATTAATTGATTGCAAGAGGACTGAAGTGCTGGTCGCGCCAGAAGGCAAAACGCTGTCGAACTCCATTGCCGTCGTCATCAAATTTCCCCCCCAACTCGCCGCTAAGTGGCATAGAAAATTAGTTTCTGCCCAAGAGGTAAAATGTTAATTTTCCGCATACATTTCCCTGTCAGCGAGTTTGCTGGCTATTCGGAGAATTTTGGCCATGGCTAAAAAGAGCTTTTATATCTTTAAAATAAATCAAATTACCTCGTGTCTTTTGAAATTTAAAAAGGAAATATTTAATATAGAAAACTTGGACAAAGGCTTGTATAAATGTAGGATATTATTTCCACGAACTTTAATAATTATATCACAAAAAGTTTAACTTTAACGAATCGAAAATGCTTTGTAGAAACTAAAGAGTCAGTATATTTGCTTCGTGTAATATTAAACCTTGCCCAAAACTACTCTTATTCCTTCATGGTTAGCCCACTCACTGTGAAATCCTATCCTAGGATATCTGGGCAATGGCTTTACCCCAATTCACTGGAAATTCAATTTGCATTGAGGCTGTGACAAGTGCAGGATAGCCGAGAACGTTCAGCGGCGTTTTAAGGTTCCACAGCTCCGTTCGAATTGAAATTCAAGCAGCAATTATCCAGAAATGAACCGAATTTCGGGGTGGGAGGGGTTTTGAGGCTTCGGGCCAGCTGAAGCAGCAGGAATCTGCAGGACTCGCTGCCTCTCGGCCAAGGACATGGCCGGGTGCGAGGGGACGCGGCATCGCTGAGTGTTGGCCGCAATTAGGAGAATGCGACGAATTCAATTTGCTTAAGCCCAGTGGTTGCTGGTCGCCGTTACTGGCAATGTTAAAATAATTGCATAATGTCCTCCAGTCCCAATCTGGAGATCCCGGCGAGCCGCCGATGCCCCACCAAGGCTTTTGTTTGCCCATCCATCTGCTTGTCAGTGCTGTGATTTTGCGCTTAGTTTGCTTAAGCTGCGCTTCATTCTTGGCTTTCCGCTCTTCTGCAACCTTTTCCGGACTCATTCAGTCATTTGCACAGTGAAAAATTTGAAACCCTTGATGGAATCTAATGGGAAATGTGTAATTTTATGTATAGAACTAGAGAGCAACACCTACACACTTTAAATGTTGTCTCGAATGTTAAGTAAACACTTCTCTTAATTGGTTGATAAAATTCTTAATTTTTTTTCTCTGCTGCGCTTGCAGACGGACTGGTCGACAACTGTCAATGTTTATCCTTGTTAACGCTTTTCCTCTTTGCGGCCACGCACTTAAATGCTGGTAATTCGCAGTGCACAGCGATATCAAAATGTCAGGGATGCTTTCTTGCGATGCCGATGCATCCGTCTCTCTGTCCATCCATCAGTCAGTTAGCCGGTCATGCAGTCCGTCTGTCTGACTGTCAGTTTGTCAGTCTTACAGCGAGTCGTTCGTCGTTCATCATTGCGGTGTGTGCGCTGTTGAAAATTAACAATTACGCACCGCAAAGGAGGCAGAGCAGCCCCGTGTTGCGGGCTATAAAAATAAACTATGCCGCAGGCATTACAGCGGAAACGGAAGTGCGCATTAAAATTGTGCTCGGCTGGCATGTGTGTATGTGTGTGTGTGTGTGGACCCGCAATTAGCAACTCACACGTGCACCCACAGTTATGTGTGTGAGTAATTAAAACGGAGTGTGCGCATTTAATAAGTTAAGCGTTCCCTCCTCACCCAAACGGACGCACACAAATACACTGCAAGGGGAGTGCAATTAATAAAGAAACCATTCGAAGCAGGATTTATATATACTTAAAAATATGAAAAACATTGCAATGAAACATGAAACATCAGAAAATATTCAATAATTTAATGAAGCCTTTAAAGCTAATTCATATTTTAAGCTGAAAAGGCACTAAACAAATAAATATAATATTTTTCAGTGCTCCGCAGCAGCCACATAGTTGTGATATGATTTTTTTATGCTCATTCCCCGTTAAGTCTGATTCCTGTATAAATCAGCCATACTTTACGTCCGGTGATATGGCGGGGCTTTCACCTAAAGGATTATGGTGTCCGAAAGTTTACAGCCAGTTGGCACGAAATAAATATTTAAATGTGACACAGAGAGGCGAAAACGACAATACGTAGGTGATACGGGCAGTCGATGAGGCTGAAAGCTTAACTGTGTAGCTAGCATCTTGCGATCACTATACTTCTCCCCTTCACATACGCATAAAGGCGCATAACTGGCGGCGTTTTTTCGGTTTGACCTTCCCGCCAACGCGGCGTATGCGCAACTTCCGCCAGGAATGCCGCATAAATGCGAAGCTACAGAAGGCCGGCCGTAATGGGAAAATAAGCAATTAAATTACGTTGCCCCGGCACCTTTATTTATATGCTGCATCGCCTCGGGGCAAGGGAAAGAACAACAACAACAACAGCAGCAGCACAAACAGAGCAGAGTTAAGTATAAAATTTCCATTAAAATGAAATTATGTGCGTCAAAACTGAATTTGCATTATTTAGCGAATGCATTTTATTCGCTCATTGTTATGCACCCCTGCTCAATTGGATGCCATGACTGCCATTGCATTCGCTAAATTGTTAATTACACGGAATCCACGCCGCCAAATTGCATGGGAATTTTCCAATTGGTTTCCCATCCGCACGCACAGCTCAATGCGATAAATTTAAATAAATACCTACGATCCCTCAGACCCGTTTAGCCTGTCAATGGAGCTAAAACAGCACCCATGGCTGTAGGTTTACGACATCAGAACAGAACAGTAATTGGCATATGTGTGTAGAAATGGCCGATGCACCAGGCTAAAGGCTATATGAGACCGGATTTGATTTTGCTGCGTGTTCGGGGCAATTTGTCCCTCAGCTGATTTTGTTGATTCACGCAACATTGTCATTATTTTATTTAGCCTGTAAACAAATGGTCAAACACAGTTCCTGAACTGTGATTTTTTTTTAGCAATTCACAAACTAAAAGCGTCTAAATATTTGTTCACTCAAAGAAAGAAAAGTTTATTGTAATTAAGTGGGTTGAACTGATTAAAATTTGAAAAAGCATGCAGAGCTTGAAAACAATATCCGTTTGTTGGTATGGCACAATGTGTGTTTAATTAGATAATAAATTAACTTTAATTTATTTCTAGAAACAAAAAAAAACAATCTCAATAAACTGACAGCTATTTGTTGTTTTTTAATCGTTTTTTTGTGGTCCAAAAAAAAGTCTACTTTAACATACACGCTTTTTATGCGAAGCTCTTTAAAGAGCTAATATTAAAGTTACTGTTTGGAATGATTTCACAAATTGCTAAACAGAATTAAATCATTCTAGTCGCTCAAAGAGATTATAAAGTGAAAAATAACTTCGAAGAGCAATCGATTGTGGCACGCTCAGCATTTTTGATTTGTTTGCTCATCCCGAATGCTGACTTTTCAACGTGTTTTTGCTTTCCGGATGACTTGCGGCTTAGCTAGGACTACAAAGATCTCGTATTCCGTTTAATTTATATGGTCTTTTCCGGGAAGTTGGCGCGAAATTAATGTGAGTCCTTGAATTTTTCATAAACTGCCAATTCAACAGAAAGTTAGCACACAGCTCACACCTCACACCTCGAACCTTACAATGAAATCGACAGATACAGAGAATAGCCCGGAAAAGTTGGCGGAAAAGTTCAGAGAGCACCAGAGTGGGCGGCGAGTTCTTTTAAAAAGCATCTTAATCAGCAGTAAATTCACAACTAATCAGTGGCCCCATTGTCTGACCCTTATTTCGCTTCTTCTGCCAAGGGATTCGCAATTGAAGTGCCCGATCACATATTTGTAACCAGCGCATTAGCGAGCTGCGGACAAAGATGCCACGGCTCCGAGGCAGCGCCAACTTATTGCAACATAATTACAAGTTGCGAGTGCTGTGAGGCATAATAAGTCGGTACAGTGGGGCGTATGAGTAATGCAGTCAGATCAATATTAACAATGGCGCAAGGCTGTCGCAGTTTCTCACTGTTTTTATAAAACTAAGAGTCAAATAATCATCTTGAAGTAAATCAAAGAGATTTTTGAATAAATTCAAGGAATTTTCTTTTATCTTTGAGATTTGCCTTAAGTTAATTAAAGATTTTCCTAGAGTTTTCTCCCATCCAATTCCCAAAATAAATTCGAATATAAGTTTTCTTCTATTCCCCACACGATACCATGAATTAAATGCAATTATTTAACGGAATTATATTATGCTGTGCAATAATTGTATTTAAATGCAAATTAAATTGCAAATATTTGGAATTTCTTTGCAGCTCAAACGCTCATCTCTGGCCGAGATCCCGTCCGCTTTGTCTGGGGCCAGCGCATTGAACTTACTTTTAATTATGCTGGCCACATGGACACGGACATTGTTTGCGCTTTGCTTGGCTCTTGGCTTAATAAATTGCAATTGTTTGCAAGCTAAACTTTGTTCGCTCGGCTTTCAGGGGCGCCCTGTCCTGTTGGCCCAGTTCTGTTTGTTCTCCGGCTGTGGCTGTGTGGATTTTGTAATTGGTTTGGTCTGCATTTGACAAAAGGAATAAAATAAAAGAGTCCGAGTTGCCAAAAAACGAGAAACAAAAAAACCGGCACACAGAAAAAATGGAATCAAGCGCAAGAAAGTTTAGCATTATGCCCAGCGACGGGCGGCAAACAAAGTTTTCGCAAACATTCACTCGCAGGGAATCCACTTTTTTTGCGTTTCGTGTGCGGTTAACGAAGCAAATAGAAAAATGACCATAGGAAAATGTTGCAAATGCTGTCGGGCCCCAAATATTTGGCGAAAAGTTTCATAAACCAAATGGCCAGATAGTCAGAAGTTAAGACAAACCCCCTTTGATTTTGCCATTTAATAAGCAATTGTTGCTGGAAACATCTAGATTTTGGAAACTTGATTAAAATGCCAACATGAAACTAACTAGAAAAACGAAGCAGAAACTATGCCAGCATCCGAGGGCAGACAGTGCCGAAAATGGTTTAAATTATAGCAAAATAACGATATGCTGGTCACTGATATGCAACAGACACGCTGCCAGACAAAGTAAACAAACAAACTGGGCAGCAACAATGAACGGACATGAGTGCATCCAGTTTGGGTGAAAGGTCTCCTCAAAAACAGATAGCAAACCGACGGCCCAGGCTGGCGAGCGGAAGGACCAGGGCAACATGTTATTGTTTGCATTTGTTTTCTCATTCCATCGCACCCACACTCGCCACTAACGAAGAATTCATTCCGAATTGTACAATGGGAAATCGCCTTCACTAAAAAGAAAGAACCAAATATGAAATGGAATAAATTAGGAACGAATTTGGTTGGTAACAAATATTTATCAAGTTATTTCAGGAATACAAAAGGTTATTCATTTGAGTTAACGTAGACACTGCACACTTTATCCTTTCATTTTTTCCTGTGTACTCTACCAATCCCGGTTCACTTGGCCAGCAAAAATATTTGGTTAGAAGACGAAACAGTAAAAAAAAAAATTGAGGGAGAGAGGAAACAAAGAAAGCTAAACAAATGCTGACTCTGCCACCGCAAGTAATAGGCCAAGGCTGCCAGGGAGAAGTCGAGGTAACAAATAATAACCGAGCACTTCCTTCTTCCGCTTGGCACTCTCTCTCTCTCCTCTTCATTCCTGTCGGACTGGACATGGAATTGTTTAAATTATTTACACAAGCTGGAAAATTAAAATGGACAGCTGCTGTTTGGGGCCAGTGGCGGCAATGGAGTAGCAGTCATTGTTATGACTGTTGCAACCGCTTGGGTCAAGTGTTGTGTGTTGTGGCACGTACTGTACATGGCTGCGGAGCCGGATGGTCTGGAGTGGACTGAAGTGGACTGGAGTAGAGTGGAGTTGAGTGGACTGGACGGGATGGGATGGGACTGGACTGGACTGGACTGGGGAGGAGCAGTAACTGCCCCAGCTGTAGTTCATAACTTTTCATTTTGCCCTCTCGGTGGCACGCTTCCGACATCTTCTCTCCGTCTTTGGGGCTTATCCTTTGTGGCAGGCAAATTTTAATTATTAGCAGGCAGTCGGGAAAAGGTCTGACTCTGACTTTGATTCTGATGCCGATGCCAAGTCTGAGTCTGAGTTTTATGAGTTTGATTGTTCTGTGGGCCGCAGGCATTGCGTATGCGTATTGCGTGCGCCTGTATCTAATTGAAAAAATCAAGCATACGCCATGTTGTGCCATTGTTTTTGACGAAGCACAAGTCGGCAATCGGATGGCCATAACGCTCAGCTGCTGCTACATAGTGCACAGGCCTGCGGGCAGGAAAATCTAATGAAACAAAGAGTACACTGGGAAATAAATAAATCATTGGGTTCTAATTGGAACTTGAACTTTAATTTAACCATAAGTTTCATCAAATTCGGTCGGCCTCTTGGGAAATATCTCTTGGAAAACTTTTTTAATAACAGGATACTTGGCATACAGTCCTCCGCCCGGCGGCAGATTTTCTATTTCGACCACCTTTCGATTCATGAGGCTTGAAAGATCATCAAAGAAATATATGTCGTTCTTCTCGATGACTTCCCTTGTAATTTCATCGATTTTATGATCGAGCAGTTTATCGGCCTCCACGGCAGCTTCACTGATCTTCGGTGCGCCCGGGAGTAGGAGCAGCATCAGTGTCATATTATCCCTACTCTCCTTGTGCAGGCAAATTTCCAGAACACTGTTGACAATCTCGGGCAGGTCGTCGGTGACCAGGAGTCGTGAGCGGATGTAGGCGCAGACTTCATCGCTGCTCATCACGTCCCATATGCCATCGCAGGCAATGACCACAAACTCATCGCATGGCACACGTTCGCACTCGAATATATCGGGTTCCGGAGAGACAATTTGAGTGGTGGGATGCCTCTTATCTCGCTTATACTCATAGTCGCCCAACGCCCGAGAAACGGCCAGAATGCCGTTCACTCGATCTATCATTACAGTGCCTCCCGCTTTTTTAATGCGCGATTTCTCCTTGGGCAACGTCGGCTTATGATCGACGGTGCTGACACGGGCCTTGCCCTTCCGGCAGAGCACAGCCCGGGTGTCGCCGCAGTTGGCCAAGAAGAGTTTCTGCGGCGTGACCAGCACGCAGGTGGCCGTCGTTCCACCCGGCCTATCCGAACTAATCTTTCGCATCTGCTCGTCCAGCCGAAGGAAACCCTCTCGCAACGCGTCCTCGAACTCCCCTCTAGAAAAATGATCCGTCTTTGTTATGGTGGCCAGCAGATTCTCGGCACAATGGACTGCTATATGATCACCGGCATGTCCGTCGAATACCCCGAAAAATGACAATGACTCGTTGCCACGCGGGTCCTTAAGGCCACAAACGGCGATGTGGGCATCCTCCATTTCTATTCGCCAGCCTTGCATCGAACTCACGCAGTAACGAAGACCGTTACCTTCGCCCACGTGCACTTCCTTTTCCGTTTCCGGTCTGGCCGCAAAATTCCCCATCTTCTGGCTTGTCTAGCACCACGAATTTTTAGTTAGCTTTTTGATACTTCAGAACTTTGCGTTTATGAAAACATACATATTTATTAAGGTTTTATTTTATGGTTCTGGCATACTTTTCCATTTAGATAATCCTGTATTTTTGTCAAAATTCTGACACTAAGTGAAATGCTAAAAGTCAGGCAATATTTGCTTGAAAATAAACCCTATAAATAAAGGAATTTCTCTTGGTGTAAGCTCGACTCCTGCCCAATCATCCAACTTTTGTTCTTGCTTGTGGAAGTTATTGCTTTTGCACATTTCCAGAATCTTGGGCGAGGCTCCATTAATCGATGACAATTCAATTAGCATCCGAGTCCATAACCTCACAAAAGATCCCCACTTACCCACGGCTCCCACTTCGAGGATGACTCGAATGACTCCCATGCCCAACCGTCCCCAAAAATTCCTTTGAATCGTTGACTCGGTGTGGGGAATCGAATGGCCATAAGAAAGTTTACCGTTTAATTGGACAGGCAAATAGGCAGCCGAATCGTTGAGAGTCTAAATGTCAGTTGGTTCCACTGGATTCACTGGCTGTTCGCCTTCTTCCGAACAATGAGCTAAATTTTCCATGGAAAACTACTAAGTAAGCTTGTTAATTAAATACGCATTACCGCCCCTGTAATTGCCTGTGACGCGCTGCTGCTTAGCAACAACTACAACTACTAATGAAATCTGGGAAAGGCAGGTGCGGAATGGGGATCGGATGACTGGTTGGTGGGACTATTGGATGGGGGAGGACACGAACTAATTGTTAAAGCCAAGTGCAAAGTTTTTGCACCCCCAACATCTCAGTTACACTCGACGACCCCATCCGATTTCCCTGTGCACTCGTCAGGGTATCCGGGCGAGAGTAAGTACAGAAAATATATAATTAAATGCGGGTCTGTACGATCTGAGCCCAGAGAACTCTCGAATACAACTTGCAACAAGGTAATACTCTTACTATAGGTGCAATTGATCTCTTTCTTGAAATTTCCTAGTAATTAACTTCAAGAAAAAGCTAGGCAACATTAAATCTAATTACCCTCTGACGCAGGCCACATATCCGGTAATTTTAAAATCAAATATGGACTTAATGATCCGCGCAACTCACGCGAGCCACCAGCGGCAACTAGAAATTAATTAGCGCATAATTTATTGCCGCCGAAATGCAGTGCGGCGACCCATTTGCACACACACACACAAATCATCAATCAGGGCTCCAGAAACTCCAGAAATGAGTTGCGGAATGGAATGCATCAAGCTCAGGCTAAATGCCAGAGCGGCAAAAAAGGTTAATGGGTTGCAATATCAACATCAACATCAACATCAAGTCGGGTCGTCGGTCGTCAGCGTCGACGTCTGCATCACAGCTTATTGTTTGCATTGTTTTCCTGCGGGGAAAAAGCCCCAAGGTGGACAAAAACAGGGCTTACCGGGGCTAAAAATATGCGCACACCGCAGGTAAATGTTGGTAATTTGTGACTTGGAAGGTTTTTCATCGTCTGCCTTGGCCTGGCGGCACTGCGGAGTTTTACGGCTATGTTCCCTTCTAACACGACACTCGCCCATTTAACGCTTTATGGCATCGGATTTATGCTATGCGATATGCAAAATGCGAAACACAGAATGCAATTGCATGCAAATGCCTGTGAAAGCAGGGGAATTTTCCACAGGAAACTGAAGTAAAACGGGGCGGGAATATTGAATTGGCCGGGGACAAGGAAATCGCATTAAGTAGCAGCGCCTGAACCTGTTAGGGGGAAGTCAAGACATTGCAGGCATCAAGATGTCATCAGGAAATTGACATCTTAGGTTTAAAAAAAAATGGAAATAAATACAAATTAGATGAAAACATCTAGCTCTAATATCAGGAACTTGAGGTATTTCTAGTACAGAAAATGGAGAACAGACTGTTCTATCAACCTAATTAAGACCTTAGTGTCAGTGTCCATTGATGCGAGTAATAATCCTGACTGTTGTGAATAATGAGAGCCAGATTGCATTCACTATGCATAAGCGGCTTAAAACTAAGTTGATGACTGTCACATCTTGGCTTCTAACAAAGGCCAAACTACATATTGTCTAACGTATCATTAGGCCTAAGCACCTAACAATTAATTACCCAATATGGCCTTTCATTTGTAAAATTAGTTGAATAGATTAACATAATTACTGTCTGCAAATGCCTAAGCTATCTCACATACTGCAATGGCAGTGATAACAAGAAGAAGCCTTTTGTGTGTTACACAACTGCCTGTTTAACAAAGAAAAATATATTAAATGTTCCCATTTGTATTTACACTTTAACCTTAACTAAAAAGTGTATTATCCCATTAAATCGCAACAATGCACTTAATTTCAGCTTCAATTTAGGGAAAGCCATTCAGCTGCAGTTCATGGGAGTTCAAACACTCAATTAAAGCCAACAAATTATCCACTTTTAGTTAGTTTTATCTCTGCGCTCGAGTTTAGCAGAGAGTTTAATCATATCTGGCTCCATTGTCCTACCTGATGCTCTTCCTTCCCCCTTTCCATGCCAACTCGGGTGTCCTTAAGCTGGACCGAGCAGCAGCAGAGCGCTGCGCTTTTATTTACCCCTTTGGCTTTTGCTTTGGCTTATACAAGTGTGGCTCTTTCTCTCTCCCCTCTTGCCAAATACCGAGTGCAGTCGCTTCGACCTGCATGTTATTCATGGCTAAGCACACACACACACATATACACACAGGTCGACCTCAAACCGCGACCCCCCTAAACCCTCTATCCTGCTGCACATCACCCTCAACATCTAACTGGCAACTGCCAGACCAACAATTTTCTAAACTCGCGCGCTGCGCACGTTATAAAAAATACGGCAACTTGGGGCAGGTTGTTGAGCACACAGACCGAAAAAATATAAAGAAAAATATATAAATCTTAGGAAATTAATAATATTTCTTGATCATATTTACTATTTATATTAAAATACTGGGTAAAGACATTGCCTTAAACAAGTTTTGATACTTTTAAATTAATTTATAATTAGTCTTCAATTTAATATATTTCTATAATTTATATTGCTTTATTTTGTGTTCAAATATTAATTATTTTTGTAAGTAAATAAATCTCAGTGCACCTGCCTGCATGGGGACACTGGCATAGTGGGTGTTTGGTGGAAAAAATGGGCAAATTGTGGGCGTTGGGCGGAGGCTGACTGGCGCGCTAAGCTGTGCTAAACATTCCCTAAATATATTTCGCAACAGCTCCTCCGCACACGAGATAAGCGGCGCACATACCACACCGACCTGAACCTGAACATGAAGATAGTGCGGGTGCCGGAGAGGCGGGAGAAAAGCGGGGGAAAAGGCGTTGCAAGAGTGGTGGAAAAGTGGCAGATAGCTGGGCAAAAAAATGGAGGTAAAAGCGGCACGGGGAACGCGCTAAGAGAGCGCTCAGAGAACAGAGCAGAGCACACCGAGCAATGAAACTTTTTGCGCCTGAATATTTTTGCAAAACTATTCACAGTTGATTTTTCACCTGATGCTTTTCATCCTTGTGTCCGTGTGTGTATGAGAGTGTGTGTGAGAGTGCACCTGCCCCCGAGTTGGTGTGAGTGCTTAAAATATTTGTGCGGCAGGGAGTCCTCACCCGAAAATATCCGACTCTTGGCCAGCAGTGCTCTGGCCTTATTTCAGGACCAACTTAAATACAGCTGCCATGGCAGCCTAACCTAGGTAGTTTCTGTCTTTTTAAAGAGTTAATTAATTGAGTACCTTTTGTGCTTTATAAAATACAATGAGAAATGTTGTATAAAATATTTACAAATTAGTTGTTAATTTCCTAGTCCCTTGGAAACTTTTTAAAGCAAAACTAGGGACTTCTCTCGACTTAATTGCACCTCCTTAAAATTATCTTCATGTTCGTCTAGCATCTCCATATCCTTTTACACTCATTTCTTATTATGGCAACGACTTGAAACTCATCCAACTGTTTGCCATTGCAGATACGGTCTCCTTGGAGCCTCGGGATGCGGAAAAACAACGCTGCTCAGTTGCATCGTCGGACGACGTCGCCTCAATTCGGGCGAAATTTGGGTGCTCGGCGGACGGCCAGGATCGCGCGGTTCCGGTGTGCCAGGACCTCGGATTGGCTATATGCCACAGGTGAGTTGACCTCAGCAGACGGCAGACGTTTTCCACCTGCCATTTCAACTGTGCTGGCTGCTGAATTTTTCATGCGCTTTTTATTATCACATGCCCGACTCGACTAAATTAAATAAGCGCAATAAAATGGCAAAAGCAGAAAAGAAAACATATAACCGGCAAAGTTTTAAATGCCTCTCAGTCAAGGATGAGGATTCAGCAGGAGTGAGAACAAGCCAAACTTTTAATATCCACAATCCAAAAGAATATCTCCACTTTACTTAAATCGGATGCACATTGCACTGCACGAATGACGGATTTAAAAGGATTAATGATAATTTTAAATATAATTACTCT
>JAEIIH010000597.1:0-16439 GCA_018904745.1 Drosophila orosa
ACTTGTGTAATACCCATCAAATCTCTTACCAAAAACCTTTAGGCCCCCCCCCAATCAATCACCTTCAGAATTCCACGTGCTAAAAAAAAAACAGAAAATACCAATTAATTAATGTTCCGATAGCAGCTATCGGCTCTATTGTTGATTGATTGTTGAATATTTTACCCTATACCGAGAATGCCTGCTAATTGGAAGCATTTTCCCTGCGAGGTTGCAACCGAAAATGAAATACATTTTGAGCGCAGCAATTTATATTGAAAATTCCACATGAAATTTCTGCTCCAAAAAGTGCGCAGAGCAGCAAGAAAATGGAAAGAAAAGAAATCAGTTGGCGAGCAGAGAGCAAACATGCCGAGCATGTACATCCATCCATTCCATCCCCATCTCTAAATTGTATCCGTTGCATATAAATACATATATGTGCTCGTTTATATATGTTTTTGGGAAGAGTTCTGCCGCATCCATCTGGAGCAGCTCGGCACCGGCACCGGGCTCCTTTGGGAGCAACTGGGTTGAAAATGACACACCATGAAATTACATTTATGCCGGCAGTGCAAATACTTACAGTTATGAACCGGAGAAGCGGGGCTTCCCGCCACGAGACTGTATCTAATACACTTGAAACTCTGTTGCCGGGCGTCTCAATGGGTCTATGAGTCTGTGAATCGAGGCTTCTCCCAGTCAAATGTCACTCTTGCCACTTTTGCTGCAATTGCAGAATGCCAAGTGCTGAATGCAGAAATGTGTGGCAAATATTTATACAGTTGCCGCCGCTCGCTGCTCACTGCTCGCTGGGTGGCAGGCACATTGCTCATTCGCCACGTAGGACTATTTGATTAAATTAGTAGAGTGTAGTGGCAAAATACTTGGCATGTCCATGTCCATAAATGGCGCCTGCCATGTTAATAATTAAGTTGACAAATTGCTTCCTGCGGGATTCCCCATCCCATCCCCCCCGTGGATTCTAGATTCCTGCAGAAGTAATGCAAATATTTTGCTGGCCCGACAAATAACTGTGTCAACTTCTTGCTGTCAGCAATGCAGAAGGAGAAGCAGAAGTTGGCTTAATTAAAAGCGGACTGCAAGCGAAATTCTATCAAATGGCAAATTGCTTCCGTTCGTACGTAACCCGACCCGTTGCCCGACAGTCAGTCATTCAGCTCACTCCGGCTAAATAAACAAGACGAGAACGGCTAAAAAAGGCTGGGGAAATTGCGGCATGTATAAGCTTGCAACACCTCATTTAAGCGCTTTGTGTTGCACACATTTTTTCGGTATTAAATTACAATTTGCCACGGCTTGTTTGTTGTCCCAGCAGCGGCAGTGGCTGCCAAAGCAAAAATAACACCAGCAAACCGAGGCAAACAATCAGAGAGTGAGAGGGGCATGGCGAGGATGGACAGCCGATCCCTGAAACTGAAACACAATGCCAGCTAAATAAACAAACAGATGCAATAAACGAGTGCGATTCGGTGCAGGAATACGGGTGGCAGGGGCAGGAGCTTGGCAGACAGACACCCAGAGTCAGAGACGGAGCCAGAGCCCGTGTCATGGACATTGGCAGGGCCCAACCCAATGTCAATGTCAACAGCGAAGTACATTTTAATCGTCAGCGATTGACAAAAGATACTGATGTAATCAATTAACTTCCTGCCGAGTCACCACACACTTCCTTTGCTTTTATGGAAAGATTTAAAAATATTGATGAAATTACCAGGCCATTACTTATTTTGTGAGTCTATAAAGCTTTGATTGAACTAAGGACATCTTCCAAAATATTTTACATTTTAAACTAGTCATACTTATATTAATTTATTTATCTATAATATTCTTAAAATTGTTTCTTTGTCTTGTAACTTGATATTGGTATTTAATACTTAATTCAATGTTTCAAAGTGCCTTTTCAAAACTTTGTTGTTTAATGATAATTAAGATAATCCATCAATCGATGTCTTTAAATGTAATTTTACCTTATAATTGCCGATACATAATGGCGGAAAGTAAGAGATACCTTTCGCTGGCCGACACATCTTAAATTTAATGAAGCGAAATGCAATTAAAAGTAATTGCATATCCATGGCAATTCACTTTTAAATGAGGCAGCCTTGGCGTCCAGCGATAAATCTTGTGCGGAATTTAATGGATTCTTAAAGATTGCCTCAATAAAAATCCGGCAAGAGGAAAGGTAAATCAAATTATGAGCGTTGAGTAGGAGTGGGAATGGTAATCGGGCTAAGAATGGGAATGGGAACGGGCACTAGCCAACCATTGGCAAGACCAGAGAACTGTTATTCCCGTCTTCAGCAGCTTCGTTTAAAGCGGTAAACCCGCATCATGACCAGAATTCTCAGCGCAAACAAAAAGGAAAATGCAAATTTTGAACGGCAGTGAATTTTTCTTTTGTTTTCGCTGCACTGCAACTTCCGCATTGTTGACCATGAATAAAAATTTAAGTTCTTATTGTTGGGGACACAAGGCACGTGGGCTGGGTAGAAGACCAAGCAAGCAAAAAGAAAAAAAAAATGGGAAAAACACACAAACAAACACAATCTGGCCATGTTCGCCCACAACGCCCACGAAAAAGAACTTGCGCTTCATTGATTTCGCGGGGAAGTGCTCTCCCGGGGTCAAGTGAAGCGCTCCTTCTCCGGCCCAGACTTTCTAAATCCAGGACGCCATTAATCTAGCAAGTGTCCGGCAGTATGACTAAATTAATTTTTGTTCTGGTAGCCGCCGAACACTGGCAGCACAACTTGTACTCCTCTGGTCGTGATTTATAGAGCACTCATTTAGAAAGTTGCTCAACAAGCGGCCACAGAGGCTTAGTGCCTCCAGATCCAGCCTGCCTGTTGCACATTGTTTGGCCAGAACAGTTCCTTGTTACAGTTTTGTCGTGCCTGCCTCAGTTGTAGCGCCTCCACGGAGAGAAATAGTAGTAGGTGATTTAATAGAAATGAAAAATAATCTTAAAGTATTTGCTTAATAAAACTTAAATTGAAATAATTAACCTCTCGCATCTTAGCCCAGTCGATCTCTAATTCAGAGACTCTTATTTCAGATTTATAGTTTTCCCCAGTGTCTTGGCTGTGGTGTTGCTTTTCCTGGTTGTGCCTTGGGCTTGTTCTCTTTGGGTTTAATGAATGACATTTGCTGCTGCGGCGGAGTTTGATTGAGTTGTTTTTGACCAGCCATGATGGCCAATTGGCGGTGGACGATGGTCGTTGGACGATGGCCCGATGGCCGATGGTCGATGGTCGATGGCCGATCCACGATAGGCGATTGCAACTGTCAACTGGTTAATTGGAAATCACATTCATCGATCGGTGCTCTCAAAGGCTCGGCGAGGGGAACACCAATTAATGGGGCACAACCTGCTCTTCATTCATAAATTCGTGTGCGAAAATCTTGATTTATATGTGGCCAACAGGGCTTTATCAGTCGCCATAAATTATGTGATGCGCTTAAGCGTTTTATCGCCGTTTAAAGAGAGCGCCTTCCCCGGTGGTGTTTATGACAATATTTTGGCAGGGACAATATTTTTTATACTTTCGTATATAGAAGTATGTACTTCGGCCTCTAACATATTGGCAACTGGCCAAAGCAGCAGCAGTGGCTGGAAAATATTTTCGTATTTTATGAGGCTCTTTGGCTAAAAGCGAGTTTTTATGGCTTTGTTGACGCTTCACCCAGAGCCGCAACATTTTAAGGGTCAGTCGTGGGGGGTAGCTTCATGTCGAGCTTCATCAGCATTACAAGCCGGAGTTGCCATAAATGTTGTCACATTATATGGGATCATATTCGGTGCATCTTGAGCTGCAGTGTGGGGTTGTCATATATGAGTTTAGGAAAAAGTGCACATCTTCCGTCACAGTCACGTCTTTGTCATTGTAGTTTGGTTTTACTTTAATGCTTTTGTATTTATCAGCTCTCAGCTTTTATTTTAGCTCTGCTGAAAAGTACAATACACTTTCATCACCGCTTTCAGCGTGAAATATACATTTAATCAACACAAAGGCTGAATTAATTGTTATAGGTCCCTGCACCCGTTGTAAGCCCTCAAAGTGTGGTTCCTGTCCTCGACTAAAGCAAATAAATTGAGTTTTGAGCCACTCGTCGAGTGGTAGACAAAGGATGTCCCTGTCCTGGCCAACTGCACAGGCATTGATGTGGCTTTAAGTGTCGGCAATCATAATGAAATATTGGTTCAAGAGAATGGGAGAGAGGGAAAGAGTGTGAGGTAACCAGAGGTGGCGGCGTGCTTTGTGTTTCGTCACAAAGGCAGGACGGCCGTCAACAGGATACGCCTGGAATATGGCCAGGATATGGCGAAAGCCCCACTCAAAGGCTCAAAGCAAACAGCGGCAAGAATTCGTTTCATCAACCCGATGCGCCAGAGCCGAACCAGGAGCAAAAACTATGCACGCAATTCGTGATAAGTGTCAGGAGTGTGGAAATTGAAATGCTCCAAAGGATGCAATAGTCCTGCCGCCGTCCGCCGCCGTTGTATCTGGGCCGTGGCTCCCGGTATCTGCGCACACACGTAACACCATTTGATATGCCTTTTGTGTGTGTATGCTCTGTCACTGGCCCAGTTGACAATGGCGTGGCCAATAACCATATCGCCAACCCCCCGGAGTGGCAATGAAGCAATGTGTGCAGTGCCAGTGCAGTCTCATCTGAGAGGTAAATCTGCTTTAAAAAATAAGGAAAAAGGTTTAAAATTTAAATGAATAAAAATCATTACTTAAATACATCAATTCTTGGCTTATTTTGGCTTTAAGTACATTCTTTTAATTTAATTTCTAGTAATTCTTTATTAGGATAATACAGAACCTCTTAGAGAAGCCATTATTGTCCGAAAATTTGCAACACTGTTGCAGCAGCACCTTACCACAGCGGCAGTCAGAGGTCTGAGTCTGAGTCTGAGTTTGTATTGTCATTTGTGGCACGTTTGCACGCTGATTTGTTGTTACTTTCAAATTGGATAATTGCTAAATTCTTGCTTATTTTATTGTAATGGCCGGGACGATAAATGTAATAGCAGTCATTAGGAGCTGCAACAGCACCAGTCGAAGCAGCGGCAGCCGAAGTACCAGCAACAGCTTCCGTGCTACGTACGAGCTGCAAACGAGTTGGCCAAAACGGGCTCCCATGTCTTGGCCGGGAACTGGGGGTATTATATTGGTCTTGCACTTGGGCCAAGTCTCAGGTCTGAGGTCTGAGGTCTGAGGTTTGCTTTGCATGCTGCCACTCATTAATATTGCGCCCCTGGGGCGAGCAACCAAATTGCAGTTACGTGTGGATGTTGCTGCTGCATGTTGCCCATGTTGATGCACCGCAGCAACTCCTGTTGTCGTCGTCTTAGTCGTCGTCATGATGCAAGTGCTCTTTTATGGCTTCGATTGCAATCTGCTGCGAAATTGAAATTGAATTCAATTGGCAGGGCATCGCACCGATCGGAGTGGAGCGTGAGCGTGATTGATAAACTGCTGGCCGGCCATTGACACAGTTGCCATAAGCAATAAACAATTTGACATCGAATTCTTGTCACTCGCCTAAGCGGGTGTTAGGCGGCTGATTGATGGACTGACTGATTGATGGCCCGCGGTATTTATGGCTGCATTTAGCTTGGCCCAATGACAGGGGCGACAAGTACACGCCCTCGAGAGTAGGCTGGCCATAAAATTGCGTTATTAACTTAAAAGGTTCTAGGTTCTGGGTACTGGGGTCTGGGGTCTGGGTTCCAGGTTCCAGGTTCTCAGGTTCCCCTTCCTGTCCGTCTAAAAGACAGCAAACTTTGCAGCCGCAAACAAACACGGGCCAGAGATAAAAGTGCAGGCTTATTGAAAAAGTTTTGCGACAACTTGCACTGAATGGCAGACAAGTGTAAGACAAACTTTGCCGCAAAAGCGACAGTTTCGCGTTGGCCTCTTCGCAAGTCATGAGCCGACGAAGTCTGGCATGTTTTCAAGGCGGAAAGGATACCTATTCCAAGAGATATTTGTACAGAATATAGTTTCTAAAAATACCACCGGATTCCTTTGAAAAATAATCTCCAAACGTTATTTTAGGACAATAAATATTTGAATTCGGTTATATATTATATATTCTTTCAGGTGCTAAATAAGCCATTTTGCAGGGAATTCCAGTTTCGGGTATCTTGCCAAGAGTTGCTCCCTTTGAAGTTCATCACTCGAGCTGAACTTCGGAGACAAGTGGCACGCCTCGCCAGCAGCAGTGAGTCTGGCATTTCAATTTCACTGAATTTCGCCGAAATAAATGTCCCCTCGACCGGGCTCCATTAAACAAATGTTAGAGGGCGGCGGGGGGCTGAAGTGTGGCAGCGAGGCACCGGGTCGCATGATTAATTTTAGAGCTTTGTAGTGATTACAAGGCGGCGTTCCACTTAATTCGGTGCGAGCATCATTAATGACTCGGGGCCTGGGCCTGCTCCAGTTTCGTTTCGCCTTGCGCCTGGCTTTTGTGCCGTTGCTCTAACGAAATTATTTAGCACAGAGCCCAGTCCCAGGCACTGCCGCCTCATTACGCAGGTCTCCGGCTCAATTGAAACTCTTGCCACCAGTCATCACATCACATCACATCGCATCACATCGCATAACATCACATCAGCCATCAGGCACACGGCATCGCAGTGTTCCAAGCCACCCACTTGGCGGCACTTGACTTCCGCTCGAGTTGAAATGCAGCCTGTGAATGCAGCCAAAGAAATGCCAGAACACACGGGGCTATACATAGATGCACTTAAAAAAATGTTTTAATTAAAATATATAATTAGGCAGAGAAGGTTGGTATCACAATACAAATATCGAGACGAAAGAGTTGATTGATCCCTTTGGATACTATTTTAGTTCGTTGTTCCATAAACCTATTATACAATATAGGTATTTAGATTAACTCACCTCTATGGAATTATTTTCGCTTAGTGTGCACAAACACTTGGCAGATCCACACATCCACATGAGCACCACTTAATTCGCTTGATTTGCTTGAAATGCTCCCAGAGACGTCTTACAGTCGGAAACAGGGGCGGGAGATAAGGTGCCAAGGCCCTTACCGGCGCTTCGTTTCATTTGATAAATTCATTATTTTTTTTCGGTCGGGTTTTATTTATGCCCACATATATCTGCCGGAATCTGGGTGTTACGTTTGTTCTCCCTTCATTCCCTGCCAGCCTTGACAACTGTTGCCATTAACAACATCGCAGAGAAATCGAGAATGTACCACGTACCACGTGCCACATGCCACGTGCTCCAAGCTCCACGCTCCATGCTCCTAATGCGTCTCCATGGTCTCGTTGGGTGTGTGTTTTCCTTTGGTTTGACAAAGTTTTTGGCCATTTACGAGTGTATATATATTCATGGGCTGCTGGCTGGCTGGGAGTCGGAGTCGGAGTGGGACTGGGACTGGGAAGCACCGCCGTTGTCTGGGTAAATCAAATGAGATCCGCCTGAGATACATTTAAATGCCGGGCCCAAATATTACTGCTCCGAAATTCAAACAGAAACCGAAAAGTGCGAGCCTGGCAGACAAAAAAGTTTCGATTCGGCCCCAGTGCAAACAAACAATGCTCTCGACAGACTAATTATTTTAGCTGCCGCTGCCAGAGTCCGACTGGATCGCGGGATGAAGACACAAACTAATCAAAATATTTTCGCAACTTTCCATTATGAAGTGAAAAGTTGACGGCGATGGCGTCTTCGTCAGGCAGGCAGCAGGCAGGCAGGCAGACATTGCTCTTGTCTGCGTCTGAGTCTGGGTTTGCATTTGCATTTGCATGAACAATGAAAGGCAAATATTTTGCTGCTATTGACATTCATCTGGGGGGTTCCGACTTGCCGTCTACATCTACTATATACCCCGACCCCGCTGGGCATTCAATTAAGACAAATTATGAGCGCGTCCTCTCGCATTTCAAGAGCTTCCGCTGGAGGAGCAGCAGAAGCAGCAGCAGCATCTGGCCAAAGTCAATGGCGAATGACGAACGAGTCTGATGGCTGGTTGACAATCTGCTAAGTGGTCCTTGGACAATTCGGATTATATTTTTATGCCCGAGCTACCAAACTATACTTATTTTTTGACTTGGCGTGCGTACATATTCCACTGAACTCCCGGCCCCGACATTGCTCCACGCTCTCATGCTGATTTATGAATTTAATTAAAAACGGCACAGCGACACAAGGCAATTTCAGCTTGTTCTGCGACCTGCAGACAAAGCTGCGTCTTTGTGCCAAAAGAAGACACTCCCTTGGCCCGCCGAAATGCTTTTATGATGTAAGAAATAGTATTACTACACTGGGGAAAAATTATACAATACAGGTACTAATATAAATAATTTATTTTGAAAGGAATTTCTCGAAAGAAAATCTTTTAAAGAAGTTTGCGGCATTACACATCCAATAAGCAAAAGTTAAAGGCTGTCAACTCCAGACAAAAATGCATAGGAAGGTATGTAGATTGTAAGTCAAAATTTAACTATTTATTGTTCAAGTTCTCTACTATTTTCCCGTGTAGACCAGAGCAGTCCGAGCACTAGGGTTTGAGTTATGTGGGCACGTGTTTGTATTTAATTAGCTGCGTCCATGCATCTTTAGAAATGTGCGTTCGCTTTGTTATTTGGCCATATTTAAAATTCGCCTTTTAAGCAATTATTTTGGCCATCTAGGCAGCCATCCAGCCAGCCAGCCAGCCATTGTGCAGCTCGAGATGCTTCTTGCAGCTTCATTTCGGAGTTTGGCTAACAAGATGCGGCAACAAAGTTGCCTAGAATGTATATGCAGTGGGGCCAGCAGAATGCCGCGAGTATCTTATTTTGGTGGCTGCCGTACCCACATAATCAAGACAAAGCCAAGAGCAGCACGACAGACCAGGAGGAGAGGAGTTCCTCCTACCAAAATGTTAGGTTCATCTTCTCTCCCTCCAAGGTGCCCTTGGCCCTGCTCTTTGGCTCTGACTTTGGCTTTGTCTGCGCTCGCTTCTGGCGTGCCATGTTTATCTTTTAACTAATTTTTTTCCATGTTGCTTTTTGGCCCGCGTACTTAACGTTGGGGGCGCGTGTGTGTGTGTGCCGATGCTGAGCATCTTTGGTGGAAGTAATGGCCAAGTCGCCAAGAGTTGCATGCTGCAGAAGTTTGCTTTGCGCCCGCCTCGTTTGCGGCAAGCGAACCGCTCTAAAAGCAGCCACAAAGCCGAAGCAGAAGCTCCATCAGGCCCGCCTGAGGCCCCTGAATCATTCACAAATGAGTCGCAAATTAAATATAACTCGAAAAGGAATATTTACATTTCCTCAAGAAAGTTAATGGTTACTAAAGATTTAGTATTCATATTTTTAAACATTAAAAAGAAACCAAATTCAAACTAATTTATAGTGGCAGCAAGATTCAGGGAAACACTACCATTAATTTAAAGTTCTTGGCCCAAAAAACGAGTCATTCTTCCAGAAGCTGTACATGATTTACATCTCAGAGACAGTGCCAGTCATGCTTGTTTGTCTCTGCGCCAGTTTCGGTGGCTGCTTAGCGCACTTGGCGCGATAACCGCGACAGGTTGATGCCGTACTTGATTACCATTTGACAATGCGGCTTAAACGGGGCCCTGCCGCAACTTTGGTGGCGCCACCAAACCGACTGCACTTCCACCATCGATATCGTGTTTAATTAAAACCCAGCCGGATCAATTTGTGGGCTGCTGCTCCCGGCATGACACGACCTAAAATTAGAATGGCTTTTGGATTTTTCAACAGGGTTCAAGAAAGTCCCCCTTAGTCTGGTCATAAATTGCGGATGAGCCCTGCGCCAGTGCTAGCCCCCAACTCGGCCGACTCGCTTCCAGTTAAGATAGTGTCACACGGCCAGCAAAACATTCCGATAAGATCGGGCCACGGTAACGTCGTCGTCGTCGGGGGACCACTTCCCCGCCATATGGAGTACACACGGAGTACATGTGGACACGAGTGGCCGCAGATACTACCTTTGTTTGGTACACATATCTATGACAAATGTTCGAGTCGAGTGCGCCGGCGATAAGCAGATACTAATTAATAACCGCCGCCCTCTGGCCATGTCTGAATAGCCCAGCGGAGGCGCGGAGTCGTCACATGGCTACCTGCAGAAGGTATTTGCCAAAAGAAATGGCCAGTCGAGCGATCGATCGATCGTAGTAGCCCGGGGGCGGGGCGTGGCCTACCCATAACCAGTTGGATTTACATGGCAAGAAATATCCAACTGGGTTGGGCATCATCTTACCAAAAAAGGATATGGCCATATCATATCAGAATAAACATTTCCCTGACTCATTTAATATAAGGATAAATATTTCCCTGACTCATTTAATATTTTTGGTTTAAATTCTTAAAAATATTATCTGAAGATAAGGTATTCCGAATATAGAAATGATACGTCACGCAGAGTATAAAATATAATTGTATTTTATAACCTCTTTGATAGATTTTGTTTATTATAATTTCTGTAGGAAATTAATTCAATTTGACATGATTTTCGGAAGGTAAAATGTATTAATATTTATAAAATGCTTTAAGCTCTTAGCATTTGATTAAGTAATGTCTAATTTAAACACTTCCTTGGTTCAACCTAGATCTAAAAAATATGAATAAATTCCCTAACCTTGATTACTTTTTCTTCACTTTTAATTTTTCCAAGTGGCCTTGCAATTTCCATTAATTATGACCGCGGGACGGGGCGCCCCGTTCGGCGGCGGCGGCGGCTTCATTGGAAAAACGTGCAAAACGCTTTGGGCCCGAGGCGAATCAAGGCCTAAGCCAAGTGAATGATTCAAATCTCTCTGTGCTACGGTGTGGTGTGTGCTGGTGTATTATAGGCGCCACCGGTGATCCAAGTGCGGGTCTGCAGGTTGCATGCACCTAATCGCCCGGCGCCATCGTCAGAGTCCGGCAAGGGGTCAAGGCAGCGCCAGCTGGAATCTCGGAGCACGCATCGCCGGACATCAACGCACCGCGTTTGCATTCCATTAAATTAGCCGCCAAGGCAGCTCCTTATTAGCACCATAATTTAGAATGCACGCCCACTTCTGGAATCTCCGATCCCCGGTCCCGGATCCCCTGATCCTCTCAACTGCAGGCCTCCAAATGCAGCCGCTCGTCGGTATGGGCGGCTACTGTGCGGTCGCCGGTTTTGTTTGCAATTTGTTAATAGGTTGTGGCATGCAGCATGTAAATACCTAATGCCGGTCCCTAAGTCTTGGAGCTGGACCAGGTCTGGAGGCTGGAAACTGGACACGAAGCTGCGCCGCTGAGCGTTCTCATTAGCCATGCGGTTTGCCCGGCTGCTGGCTTTTGGCTGCCGGCTACCGGCTGGCAACTTAATCCGCCGGGGCGAGCGCTTATGCTAATGCCCGGTACTGTCCGTGGGCCTGTGCCATGATGTGCATTAAATTTGCACACGGCTATGGCCAAATTAGCCAGTATTGGCCAGTTATTTAAGGCATCTATTAGTCATAAAATCGATTGGATGGAGCCTATGTCCAAGCTGCTGCCTGGGCTCATTCGCACGCCTCGGCCACGGCTCGTACTTGACTTCTGAACCGGCGCCCACCGAGCGTGACTGGACTGGAAATGGAGCCACACCAAACCCCGAACCCAAGCCCAGTCCCCGGCCAGACGGCCGAAAGACAGGCCTCAAACACGGCACAGAAATTGGCTAACCAAAACTAACAACAATGATGGTGACTGCTCCCCTTGTTTCTCGGTTTCTCAGTTCAGTTTCTGAGTTTCTGAGTTCTGTTCAGATAGGAGATCTGAGTCGCGTTGAGCGCTCGAAATAGAATTTTTCCCACCATCTAAAAATAAAGCGACTAATGCAATGAGTATTTACATGAGGGTTGGGATCCGATCTGTGGCCCACGACTACAAAATGCTCTCCGAAACTAAGTAGTTCTGAAAGATCTCGGGATTGCAAGATAAATGGTATATTTGTCGTTTATTTGTAAGCAAGACGGGAGCACATTTATCTTCGGTGAAAGTGGCTATGATCCACTTAAGGTGGATTGTTTCAAAAATAAACACAGTTTTTAAGGTAATGTATTTGTAGGGGGACGAAAACAAAAAATGAGTTATATATATTTTTTAGTAGGGCGAATATAAATCTAAAAACAAATTTAGAAGAGAACCTATTAGAATATCAATTTTTCTAGTGAAAGATAACCTTGAACCTGAAGCAAATAGAACATGAAAAGGATTAAATAATATTTTGTTTGGTCTTATTTCCGATACTTATCATTATCCTAATCTTATCCTAATCATTAGCACATTTCATGCTTATTTATTTATTTAACTTACTTCTAGGAACAACTTCTTCCGAAAAGAGTAAAATAATATTTACACTTATTGATAGTATTGCCCATATTTACTTTAGATATCAGTACCAATTGTTTAATAAGCATTTGTATTCCTGTCTGGAATTCGCTGTTATCACCTCCCCGACCCTCGTAGCTCAAGTACCCCGTCGCGAGATGGGCAAAAACCGAGTTCAAAGTCTAGGCAACGCATTACAATAACTCCGAGTTTCGTGTTGGTTCTTTTGTTCCGTTCAGTTGTTTATTAATTTACCCATTTATATATAGTTTTTCCAAGCTTGCGGTTAGAGGAGGAGTTGAGGGAGAAGTTGGAGTGGAGCTGGAGTCGGTGGCTTTTCATGGTTCAGAGATGCGGGGACGTGTGACTGCAAATTATACGGCCGGACCGGACCACATAATAATAAATGAAAATGTCTGTAATTCTCATGTGCAAAAGGAGAGGCCCTCGCTTATTATGCAGCTCATTTGCGAAGAGGGCTGGCAGTTCCCGCGGTCTCTCTGATTCTCCTTACCATATAGTCTGGGGAATCGGAAGTTAAGCTAAACAAATATAGGCAGCGGCGTGTAAATGAACTCTGCTCAGCTATGCTTTGACCTGCTCTCAATCGATAAAGAAAAGTGCTGTTGAGGGAGTTGAGCCCTGGCATTTGGTTTGCTTTTTGGCTTCGGTTTTTCGGTTTTTTAGCGCCTCGAAAAAAAACCCGGGAGCCGCTTGATAAGTCCACAACGGACAGCTGTTCGGGGCATCTATCATATGGCGGGGCTTACCGCCTGACATGGGAACATCCGGTGGCAGGAACGCCACGAACGGCCCTCGCTTCGGAGCGACTGGAGTTCAATAAACTTGTTGTTGAGCCTCGAAAAGTTTCTGCCGGGCGAACGGACGAATTTTCAAACTGGCCAGCATCGCCTGCCCTGGCCTGGACTGGTCTGCCGCCTCCTCGGAAAGGGTGAACTTTTGTTACTGGACGGAGTCCGGCGATACACTTAATTTTGACAGATTACATCTCATTATGTACACCTCGGGGCGGGCTGTTAAAACGAGTTCGATTTCCAGTTCGAGGGAACAGATTGATGGCCAGATATTGGCTTTGCATAGTAATGCGGCCTCGGACCGATCTAAGTTATGGACCTTGCAAATTAATTCCCATTCTCACCGAGGCGAAATTATTTGGCTTCTAGCCTGGCCCAAAACGAACCGAACCGAACCGATCCTATCCGATCCGACCCGAGTTTTCACATTGTTTATTGCACAGCGAATTGGAGTTCATTTATAAGGCAATTTAAAATCAATTTACGTGTTGCATGTGCCGTTAATTTATCAAGAGCTGGTAGTTCTCCTCTCCATAGAATTTTTAGGATCCGGAGCTAGAGCAAGCGGTAGAGAGCAGGCTCCACCGCCGCGACTTTTCAACAGTCCCATCATGGGCAATTAATTAAAAATCGAGTGGCTGGCTTGGCGAGGCGAGGCGTGCTGGCATTATGATTTTTTCATTGATACAAATATCGCGCTGGCTGTCTGCTCCTGACTGCCCCATCATCGCCAACTTGTTGCCGCTTCGCCCCGCGTCTTCGGTTTTTTTTTATGGCCCCGTCCGGTTCTAATAGGAGCACATTTATCAGCTCCGTACGTGCGTGGGGCTTAACAGGAATCGCGAGGGAGGTGTTGAGGAAAAGCTGCCCGTCGTATCAAAACATATAATTTATTAGAAACAAATACAGACTACATAACACGTACGGCCCGGCCGGAGGAAACTCTATCACCTGTCGGGGCTGTGGGACTGAAGCAGGGATGCCCAACCTGGGAGCACTGGGAGCTCGCACTCTCAGAGTCATAACAGACAGAAATACTTTCTTGGGAAAGACAATCAATTTATAAAAAAGAGAAGGGACTGCGCGCCAAGCTTGGGCACCCCTGCTGCACTAAGACTAGGGTTCTATATCATAATGAGGTGAGGATGCTCCAGGATCACAGTATCGCTCCTCTTTCGTCTCTCCCGTCAATATTACATCGCGTATTACAGGCAGTAGACCAGAGTCCAAAATAGGGCATTGAAGAGAATGAAGGCCAGCGGGAAGACAAAGCGCGCCTTCCGGTCAATCCACAGGGACACCTCCTTGGGGGTCATGGTGGCGAAGGTCTGGGGGGGCTTCTCCTTCGTCGAGTCACCCGACGATGATCCGCCAGAGCTCTCGTTCTCATCGTTCTCGTCCAAACTGATGGCCGAGTCCTCGCGGCTGAGACCACCACCGATTATGATCGGGGTCTCGATGGTGATGACCGTGTTGTTGGGACTGCAGGACCTGTCCATGCTGGTGGTGCTCATGGTGCTATCGGTTCGCTTGTAACCATGCCGCCGGTGCTTCTTCAGGTGCGGCACGAAGGTGGACTTCACGATGTACTTGGTGGTGCGCTTCTTCAGCTGCAGGTCGTTGTTTCGCCGCCAGATCGTGTTCACGAAGGCGAACTCCACCAGGCTGCCGAAGATGAAGATGGTGCAAACCAGGAACCACACCTCGGACATGGTCACGTAGCTGACCTTGGACAGGTTGTTCTCCTGCGACAGCGAGAGCGTGATGAAGGACAGCAGGGTGGTGCAGCCGAGGGTGGTGCGGGCAGGTGTCTGGTCCGCCTGCAGCCAGAAGGTCACCCACGAGATGGTCACTATCATGACGGAGGGCAGGAAGTAGTCGATGACATAGTAGCCCACCTCCCGGGTCAGCAGCACGCTGAAGCTGATGGTGCTATAGTTGCCCTCCAGGGCTCCATGGGTCATCACAGTGCCGTTGGACACGCGTATGGACTCGTTATAGAGGGATCCGATTAGGTTGTACTCCGTCAGCTGTAGCTGCGTGTCGAAGCTCACCGCGTTGGTGGTCTCCCAGTGCAGCTCCACCACGGAGGTGTTGTACATCCAGCTCTCCAGGATCGTGGTGCACTTCTGCTCGTCGAAGGGGAACTTCTGGAAGTTCATCCAGCAGTACAGGGTGGCCTGCAGCCGTGTGGACACCAAAATCGTGCCATCCGGATAGATGGTTGTCAGCTCATCCTTGGCACTGGTGCCCAGAATACTGGATGCCTGCTCGTTGGTCAGGAAGATGTGTGGCACCCAGATCAGCTGCTTCAGTCCCTGCTCGCCCATGATGGGCTGGCGCCGGTGTGGCATGTACCCCGAGAAGGCCAGGCGCGGATCCTTGTAGCGCAGCTGCAGCAGGCCCTGCACGTTGAACTGCAGGTCACTCGAGTCCAGGTTCTTCATCACATAGATATAGAATCGGGCATATATGGGAATGGCCACAGGCTCGCCATTCTCGTCGAAATTCAGGGGTGGCACCATCCTGTCGTAGCGACAGCTGTCCGTCAGCCGCATCACGAACTCCATCTGCGGCAAGGATTCGGCGCTCATCAGCGAGGGACAACCGCTGCTCACGGTCTGCGTAAGATTCAGCGAAAGGTCATAGCCTTTTGAGTTGTTCTTGGGTGCCAGCATAACCGATCCATTGGCACCTATAATTGAAAAATTCATTTTTTTAAGTACTAAATATCTATTCTTAACTGGAAGAATTTAGTAGTTCTTAGTAGTTCTTTAAATGCAATTTCCAGGAAGGATTTAAAAAATGGTGAAATCGAAATATATTTAGTAGAGGGGAATAAAACTTAAACTGCCAAAGCTATTGCCGTATGATTGATACGTTTTTTAAGTGCAGATAATTTTTCGCAGTATTTGCAATAATCTAAACGCGACTAAAAATATATTTTGTGACATTAAGATATGGCAACCTCAAGTAAAGTCTTAATATCAAAAGGCATACACCATTATCCTTCCAAGAAACTTGTGTAAGAGAGATTTTTTGTTATATGGTTTGCCTAATTTTGGATTATTTTCAGCTAATCTTTAAAAATTTGTTAAAAGAATTTTGGTTAAACAAATTGTGAAATACCTTTTATATCGCTAAAGGTTCTAAATGTCACATGAGTTTTGGTTGCTTTCGAAACAATGAAATTACAAATACTATAATAATAATATATATAATTTTAAAATAAAAAATTCAAATCCCTAACGGTTAGAAGAATAAAATTTTCATTTAAG
>JAEIIH010000621.1:0-13459 GCA_018904745.1 Drosophila orosa
AAATTGTAATTGAAAAGTATATTAGCCAGCTCATTAAAGCTCGAGCTGTCAAAATGGTCTCACAATAAGAATGGCTTTTCGCTAAAACTAAACTTCAGGAAAGCCTGAAAAATTAAGAAAAATAATATGTTTTCCGTGGCAAGATTCTTTTGCTGCTAAATTAATCAAAATTATTTTTTTGGGTGTTAATTGTGAAATTTATATGCATTCGTAGGCTAAAAAATAAATTTAAGGACATCCCTAACAGAAATTCAGAAGTATACTTCGACAAGGAATTTATAAGTATATGTTGCGAATTGAAATTTTATTATATTGTTTATTTTTTTGTGACCAAGGTCCCCATAAAAAGAAAATCCGAACAAAATAACAAATATATTTGTCTCTATCTAGGTTATAATGAAGTTCTAATTAATGAAAACTACATTATTGTGTCATAGCCCCATTATCGAGGAACTTAATAACTAATTTATTAAATTCTTTGATTTATTCTTTATCAAGACAAATCTCTAGCTTACCAGAAAAATACAACAATATTTACTGTCTGCAAAGGTAAAGATTGTTTCTTTTTCTTTTTTTTGCCAGTACATTGCTTATTCATATCTGCATCTAACACACATCATGCGAGCTTGTATCTATGTACTTTTAATTGCCGGCAATTAAAACTTAAATACACCTCGCGTCGAGTCGAGAGCCAAAGGGAATGGGAATGGGAATGGGGGGTGGTGATGGAGCGAAGGTAGAGAGTCACCCCTGGTGCGTGCCGCAGCCACATTTAGTGCGGTTAAGTCACCAAGGTGCTAAGTGCTCGCCAGGATACGCAGCGGTAGGAGTCCCGAATAACAAGAAAATTGCGTGGCAAGAGCAAATACAATACACAATATACGATATATACAATACACGACTTTGTCGGGGTGATTGAAAAGCGATAAGCTGCACTTTGAGTACTCGGACAACCGCAAACAGTTCCCACCGAAATATCATAGGCACATTTTCGTCTCCACAAACAGAAATAAAAGGAAAGAATCGCGCTTGTCAGCCACAACACACTCATAAAAGTTAAACTGCCATTAATAAGTGAGCGAGGGGAAAGGGAGATGGGAACTGGGAACTGTGAACTGGGAGAATAAGTGAGACAGGACAAAGATAGAGACAGAGACAGAGACAGAGAGAGAGGGAATGTCCTTGCTGCGCCTCACGCTAATTAAATTCAATTAAACGACAATCAAACAATGTCAAGCGGAAGTCAAAAAAAGTTCAGCGATTACAAAAAATACAACAAAAATGGGAGAAAAAAAATGAGAAAATGAGAAACGAAACAAACTCAACCTGTCCATCGCAGGGCACAGCCCCCCTTCGCCTTCTACACCGCCCACGCAATGCATGAAAATCGTGGAAATTGTGAAATGTGAAAAGTGAAAGCTGTAGCATAACATTCAAGTAATTATTTTTATTTCTCCAATGTTAATATCCTGCGCCTTACCCAATGGGGTATATGGACAGAGCTAAGGAGCTTGAGTTTGGTTTTTTATCATTCTTTAAAGTGAAATATAAAAGGGATTTCAAAGATAAATCCTATAAACTAAATATTTTATATATAAAGAATATTACTTGTGAATGAAATTTAAGGAAATGCAAACAGAACGGAAAATATTATATATAGAACGATAATTCTAAGGCTTCCCAATGGCACTATAAATGATTCAAAGGCGCCAAACAGAAATGCCACTTATTATATATGCATAAATATAATATATAAATTATAAAGTAATAGTTAATATTTAAATTATACACCCACAGATTCGGCATGGATATAGCTTCATCATAATAGAGCTTCTTTAAAATCTATAATTTTGTTTATGTTTTACACATTTTTTCTCAAGAGATTTCAAAACAATATCTGCGATTTCCACGAGTCCGTATATTTTCTCTACTAAAGAAATGATCAACATCTTTTTAAAGAGCTTCGGCTTTTGTTTAAACTTAAAACCATCGAAAGATTTTCCATGGGTATAGCTTCAGCATATTAGAGCTTCTTTAAAATCTAATATAAGCTCTTGGTTTTACACATTTTTTCTTAAGAGATTTCAAAACAATATCTGTGAGATCCCTGAGTCCTTTTACAAGTATATTTTCTTTACTAAAAAAATTATCACAATTTTTGTAAAGAGCTGAACTTATTCGGCTTTTGTTTAAGCCCTATTTTTTTTTTTGTTTCGCTTTCATTTTGACTGACGACTTTTGCTTTTCGGCAACACAATTGACACGCGATACGACGGCCCTTGCCCGTGTAAGCTGCCTCCCCCCCGATTTCGTTACATTTTTTTGTTTTTTTTTTCGGTTTTGTATTTTATTTTTATTTTTATTCTGTGCCGCCGATGTTTGCGTGACTCGCCGTTTGAAATGTTAATGACGATGATGGGGAGCCGGACCAATGGCCAGTGCTGCCTCCGCCCCCAGCTGGTGGCTGGTGGCTGCTGTCCTGGCTTCAACCTGTTGACAGCTCCCTTGGACTTGGACTTGGACCGGGCTAAGCGAGCGTGTCACATGTCCAGGCCGGGCGGCGGCCAAAGGGGGCAGAGGTCACCCTGCAGCTCGAGCTTAACCCTTTCAGCGCGCATTTCATTAACGCTTCTCCGGCAGCTGTGCCACTGGCCACAACCCTTTACCTTTTCGGCTCCTTTTTTTTTTTGGGGCTATTTCGGTTTTTATTAGTGCTCATTTTGTATGCAGCTGGAGTGGATATATATTTTTTAATGCGTCGGTTTACTTGCTGATGAAGTGAATCAAATTGAGCGGTTGGGGGCGGGGCACCAGGGGGTCTTAACCCTAACTGGGCTGTGTAATTGCATTTTTATTACTTGGTCCCGGGCCCAGAGCTTTGCCAACTTCCATCTCGGCTGCCGAGTTACTCATCTCATCTCAAGTTGAGGCCGAGGCCGAGACCGAGACCGAGACCGCGACAGTTTGTTAAGTGGAAACGGAGAGAAAGGAGGTAAAAGTGTTGAAATAAGGGAGAAAAACGAGAAAAACAACTCGAAAGGGTTGCAGTGGCTATGGCAGTGGCAGAGGCAAAAATTCATCATCAAAGGTGTAAAAACTTTTAATATGTTTAATTTTCCACCTATTCTTATCAGGCCATCAGCCAGCGGAAAGAGTATTTTGATAAGGGATACCAACGGCTATGCTGGAATATGTTTATAGAAAAATTGCCTTGAAATTGGGCAAATGGGAATACCTTTTGAAAGATCTTTCATAGAAAATTAAAGAATTTTCTTAAAATAAAGGAAATAAAGGAAAGGTTTTTATTTAAATTTATATTTCAAAGGAAGAGAGAATTACAAAGGGCAATAAATAATATGAAACAGGTACATTTCCTTAAAAAAAAAGGTTTATTAGGTAATTCACTTGAAATATGCATCAATTTTTAAAGATCTTTTATAGAAAATTCACCTGAAATTCCCTGAAGTAGTAGTGAAAGGGAGATTCCTTTGAAATACAAAATCCATTAGGTCGCTGGTTCATATCCGGCTCGAAGGACCAAAATGTAGAAACCAAAATGAACACTCTGTCTTTACTGGTTGAGTTCTGTTTAAAAACAGATTTTATGTTTATCCTTTCTCATCTGTATATGTTATATTTATGTATTGTATTTTATTTGCATTTCTATCCATTTACACTCTTTTATATTTAAGCTTTTAATGGATATTCATGCCGTCGATCAGAAAAGTGCAGCATCTGCTCCGTGGCCAGAGTCCAGTTCATTTTGTGGAGGATCCCTTTCGATGGCCAGGGGCACCGGGACCACAGCTACCGAGGAGGCAAGGGATGGCAAGGATGGTGGTTCGTTGGGATTTAGCTCCTGCTGCTACCGCCGCGGCTGGCCATAAAAGCCGCCTTGAAGACGGCGCGCGCTCTCAGGTCTTTGGCACTTTTGAATAATTTTAACCCAAATAAAAAATGATGTGAATTCCTAATTAGGCACAAAACAGCATCATGGACCCACAAGGAAATCAGCGTCGTTTGTTCGCCAGCCTGCCAGTCCTGGGGCTGGGTCCTTGGTCCTTGAAGCTGGCGTTATGATGATGGCTAAATGCCAAGACTGACTGTCACGGCCACGTGGGAATTGGGCAAACGCTCCAGAATCCAGCATCCAGCATCCAGAATCCAGCTCCTGGACTAGCAACTCGGACCACGCCTGACTAGTTAAAATGCAAGGATTTCTTTGCTTTGGTTTGGCTTTGACTTTGGCTTTGCCATTTGCTAGCAACCCCAAGACTTTCCTTTATTTTTTTTCTGTCCGTCAGGACAAACCCCGCAGCGCCGCAGCCTCGCATTGACAAATTGATATTTGCATTTAAATTGAAAATTTACATTTGTGCCAACGATGACGATGATCGAGGGTCCAGGGTCCAGGGACCCGTCCTGCTCCTGCACTCTGCAATCGCCTTGTGGTCACAGTGGTGTAATTCACATTAAATACCGCATTTTTCTTATTTCTGCCCCATTTCCATATCCTTCGGCTGCGACGTCACTTCATTCGCTTGACATTCGACATTAATACCCTGCTGCCCCACCGAAAAATATAAAAAAATAAAGCCAAGAGTGGCGGGACACAATTTGCATTATGAAATAACATTTCTTTTCCTTCATTGCCGGGACCCAAAGCACTCCATAGATTGGGCCCCAAAAGCAGCTGCTCCAGAGCCAATCTGTGTTTATTACTTTATGTTTCTCTTCTTGTCTTCTTGATTTTTATTTTTTTGTTTTTGTTTTTGTTTTTGGGCTGTTGGACAAGGTAACATACAAAAAAATGGAATATATACATGTATATATATCCCTGGCGAGGCAGCAATCAATCAAAGGTCGCTGCACATGCACTGGAAGGAGTCGGAATTCAATCAGCGATTCACCTCTAAGGGTTGGACATCACTTCTGAAGGGAGATACATTTTCCCAGTATTTTGCTTAAATAAATAAATCGGTAGCCATCTCAAATATCCACTTTAGTTTAAGCTTAAGGCTTGACTAGTTTGAATTATTAAGATTTGCTCTTATATAGACTTGATGCTTTCGCCAAGAAACTCCTCCTCCAAACTCCATCATAAATATCCATAAGAACCCTGACATGACCTGACAGAACTCCGGAGCGGGGGAATTTCCCCCATATATATTTAGGGTATCCAAACTGTCTGCTATGCGCAGTGTATGGGGTCCCAAGAAACCTGCAACATATTCATAAATTTCACAGTTTGTTTAAACAAATTTCGCTGGCTGTCCGATATTATTTATTTGCCTAAGTGGCAGGCGGCGGGCAAGGATGCCGGGGAGTCGCTTGATTGGATGGGGAGTGGGTTGCGTTGGGTTCGGACTCGTGTTTCTGGGTTCTGGGATCGAGAGGCTGGCAAAAGGGTTGCCAAACAATGCCTCACATGCGGGTGCCAATATTGGGACTCCATGTGGGTGGCTTCGATGTGGCCCCCGTGTGTGTGTGTGTGGCTGGGGATGTGGTCTCCGCCTGCGGGTCACGGCATTCGGTAATGGTGATAAAATATGCTCAAATTTGCCAAATATGAAAAGGTATCAGCAGGGGGACGGGCTTGCCCGCAGGCCAAGGGTTTGCTCGGGTTCGGTCCGGGCTTCCTTCTTGGACAATCTGAATATGGAAGCGGAATCCGAATCTGAATCTGAATCTGAATCCGAGGCCGAAGCCCAAATCAAGTGGCAGAATAAAGGGGGCGCCCCTCAGGTTCAAATCTCGGTGAAATGAAAATAAATGCGTTCGCTAAAGCGAAGCGATTGATTTTAACCTTTGTGGCGGAGGCTTTTGTTACCCATTACCACAGAAAGGGGTATGTGTTTGGGTAAATTATATTAAAATACATTAATTTTAATATATCTTAGCAAACATTATATTAGTAGTAATAATATAACTCAGTTTTTGCCTTTTTTACTTTCTTAAATAATTTATTCATCTTTTTAATACATTACTTAATGCATTTGAAGGTGAAAGTCCTTTTTAAAGTTTAACTTGGTTAATTTTGTATTTAGATTAAAAACTTTAGAAGCCCGGGTAATCCCTGGTCGACTCTGTATATCAACTTTTCGATTTCTATGAGCCTTTTGTCTAGAAAGGACCTTTCGCTGCAGTTGCCAAGCGGGGTTTTTTTCTTATTCATACGCACAAATATAAAAAAATGTGAGAGGACACTGGAAATTGAATATATAAATATATATATGCACATATATCTGGCCCCGGCCGGAGCAGGAAGGCCCTCGTCAGTCGCCTCCGTCCACTGGCTGGTCATTCATGTGTGTCAAAATGGCAAACTGAATTTGTATTCAAACATTCAAATGTTCAAATGTTCAAATGTTGGCAATGCTCCGTCGCCGACATCGCACATGCGTTAATATTTCCGGGCGTAATGTCGGCCGACCATAAAAAACGCAAAAAAAGAAGCGGATTCCAAATAATAGAAAGCAAAAAAAAAATATTGCCACTGGGGGAAATTATTGAATTTTTCATTGCAAACGTATCATTTTTTCTCTCAGCTTGTCGCTGAATTTGTATATTTATAGTAAATATTTTTCATATTAAAATTTAAAATATTAATCGTACAGATTTCCTGCTTTTTCAGAAGCAATTGAAATATTTAATATATATTCCTTGTTTTAGGTTCATATTTTGTATAACCTTGTATTATAATTTCAGTCAGAAGCTTGCAAAACAGTGAAGGAGTCATTTCCGCCCCTATAAAGTATATATACTCTTGATGAGTATAAACATAAGAGTTTTTCTAGCTTTGTTTGAAGAAACAAAAATTTTATTCAAATTTTTCAAAAAAAATTGCCATTCAATTTGTTAAAAATTGCGCAACAATTTTTTAAAATTTTTAAAATATAAAATTCAGTATGCAAACTACTATTTTAATAAAAGTTTGCTTAGTATTGCTTTCCAAATGGAAATGAAGCCATTTTTGGCTGAGATGTGATCGATTTTCACGATGCAAGGGTTTAAAAATTTCGGTTTTCCGAAGATAGCTTCCATTCTTGTTTTTTTTTATATTCTTTATAATATATTTTATTTTTTCCCCTAGTTTCATTTATTATTTTTTTGCCTTGTGTTTTTTGTTCAGTGTCCACACACACCAAAATTTGGCAAATTGTCACGCATTGAATTATTTTGTTTGGTTTGCGACCGAAAAAAAAATAAACATCATGTATGGAAAAAAAAAATGAAAATAAAAATGAAAAATAAAATTTGCATTTTATTCAATTTCAGCAACATCCGCCTAGGCCTTCGTCACTCGATCGCCACTCGCATTGTTCCCGGTTATTTACGAGTTTGTTAAGTGCGCCACCACCTACTCCGCCACAGCCTCCACATACTCCACACATCCCTTCACATCCCCTTGGACAACCCTTGACCCTATTCGAAAGCAATGAACCAGCAACCCATGACCGGACATGGCTGTACTAGCCATAAAGAAGCCAAAGATTTGAGCCGGAAAATCGCGGGACAAAATCTGTTTTGGAACATTTATTCTACAAATAAAGAGATATTTATTTAAGAAATAGTTATAATTTTTGCTTAAGACTATCGACCAGAGAGGGAGAGCCGATCGATAGAAAGAAATAAATCATCAGTGTTAATCGATTTAAAATCGATTTTTGCGTGCGAAAGTATTGAAAACTTTGATAGGCGAGAAAGATAGCTGGAAAACCGACTATATTCATTGATTTTGTATAATTTTCAGTTATAAAGAACACTTTTCAATATTTCAAATATTAGATAACTACTTTTATATGAATATTAAGCCCACAATAATTC
This sequence comes from Drosophila orosa, assembly GCA_018904745.1. Classification (NCBI taxonomy): domain Eukaryota; kingdom Metazoa; phylum Arthropoda; class Insecta; order Diptera; family Drosophilidae; genus Drosophila; species Drosophila orosa. The sequence goes on from JAEIIH010000621.1 coordinate 7,828, forward strand.
GGCTTCTTAAAAGATACTACAGTTCCAGGGAAAAAAACAGGAGAAACTTGGGAAAAAACCCGTATCGAGGATGATGAAATTCGCAATACTTAAAGAAAATGCCTTTCTATAAGGAAATCAATATATCTGCATAAGTACTAATAAATAAATAGTAGTTTAAATTAAAGTTTCAACTTTACCAGATTAACTTTAAGTAAAGAAGACTTGAAATCAATTGAATCTACTTAAATTCGCCATCCCATTGACTTCCCCATCCAGCTGGCTTTTGGGCATTTAGTAATTATTTCATTAGGACTTCCAGCCGGTCCGATTTAATTGGATTTTCAAAGGGAGACTCAATCCTGGAGCTTCTCCTGCTGCTCCTGCTCCTCCTTCTACACTGCCATGTGGCGTGTCCTGATCGACCTTGTTGCATGCCAATATTAATAACGACGAATGGCAATAAAGCCTATTAGAGCCGGCACACATTCGGGCCATTAATGAAATACATTGATTTCTGTGTCGCCCCGTAAAAACTAAAATAATAATAATAATGCCCAGGCGAAAGGGGTTTAATTCAGAGTCATAGTCATAGTACCTGCTGTGTGTGTTGTTGTTGTCCCCCATCAAGGCATTTTTTCGGCAATCGTTCGACGCTCGGTGACATGTTCATGTCCTGTTCATGTCCTCCCGCTCCAGTTCCCTGTCGTCTATGTCCTGGCCTTGCGTGTTGTCACGTTATAAAAACCAAAACGATCCCCTGGCCCCGTCTCCAAGCCGTTTTGTTGGTTCCGCTCGTTACCAGAAGCGCCAACTCAGCACGAAATGACTGCGACGACTCGACTCCCCGTCCTCCCCAGGGTTCAACGGGGTTCTGGGTGAGGACAATAACGTCAACGGGTTTGCACAGCAAAAAATAATAATATAAAAGTCACTAAAGACAAGATTTCCTGGAGGTGCCTCAGATAAATCCATGGGGATATGCCATGATTCGATTCGATTGATCGATGGAAAAGAGTATAAAACACAGATTTTGTCCCAAGATCAAATTCAATGAAAAACCTGACTTAGATCCCTTTTAATGCCTTCTGTTGGCCTCCATTTTTGTTTCCTGTGTGCCATGGATCCTAAAAAAGAAGTGTCTTGGGCTTGGGTAGTTATTTACCCCGCTTCCTCCCCCACTGGCAGGTTATTAATAAATCCTTAACCCTTTTCCCTTAGTTTCTGCACTGTTTCGAGTTGTAGGGGCGTGCGTGCCGGGGCTTCCTGTTGCGGAAACGGAAACGCAATGCCGACAGGGCTACACATACGAGTATAATCGATTAATTCCGATATTAGATTGAATTTATGAGCAGTACCGGGCGGCCATTGCACCTGCAATGCCGCCGCCGCCGCCGCCGCCATCTCCTGCTCCTGCTCTTCAGCCCCAGTCTGTAAGCACTTGGAGGAACTTTAAGTTTTAGGAACCCAAACACATTCAGACTCGAGACTTTGGCTGCGAAAAAGAGAAATTAAAGAAAAGTCGCGAGCGAAAAGTTTCGAGCAGAAACCCAAAAATGTGCTGCGAGACGAGGCGGAGAAGAACGAACCAACTTTCGCCTTGGCCAACACACAACTTTTGAGGCCATAATTGAAAATTTGGCGCCCAAAACTTGGCTCCGACTTTAAATACTTGCGAAAAGGGGCAAGAACCTGGCACTAAAGAGCGGCCTTAAAGCGTTGAATGCAGCTGCTGCGACGAGTCCTGTGAGCTCTGCGGTTTATCCTGGCCTGGGGTTTGGTTTGGGGTTATTAATTAATAGGAAACAAATATCAATGATGACGGCTGCAGGTGCTTTTTTTCTACCATTTCTGCATTTCTTTCTTTGCTTTCCTTTTTTTTTTTATACATTTTTTCCCTGGGTTTGAGTGCATTTTGTGTGTGTGTGCTTGATGGATTGCAGAAAACAGAAAGCAACAACAAAAACCAAAAAAAAAAAAAGAAGGTATTTTATGTAACCGATGAACGAGAGACTGAAACGGTGGCCGAGAAAAAGAGAGCTCCTTATGTACGGTGGGTGAACCCCCGGGTGGTGCCTTCGCAGGCGTGGCAATCGCTCCTCATAGGCGCAAGCGTTGGATCTCCCGGCGCCGGCATAAAGGGGCTGCCTCCCAATGGAAAAGCTGGAAAAGCGGCGAAAGCGCCAAAGGAGGCGTCGCCAATATGTGGCTTGGAGTCCTTGTCGGGGAAAATGCAGCGCAGGCGCAGGCGCAGGGCGAGCGCCACTCTGGCGGGGAGATGGAGCAGCCGTCAGGCAGGCAGGCAGGCAGGCAGGCTCCCCCATTCCCAGGCCAGCCGAAGGGTAGCAGTCCGAATATCCAGCAACTGTTCTACTTAAAATGCCTGGCTTTCGGATAAACCAGCTCAGTGGCAGACGGAACGCGCTGGCCCGATGTCTGAGAGCCGCGGCTGACTGTCCTGTCCTCCTGTCTGTTTTTGTCCTTCTTCTTCGCTGGTTTTATTCAAGGAAAAATAACGAAACGAAATAGAAACAGAAACAGAAACCGAAACCGAGGCCGAAACCGAAAAGTAAACAAAAACGTAACAACTGGCAGAGTAATTTCTACGCCGAGACAAGGGGATGAATAATTAGATTTCTCAGTTCGAGTTTGAGTCCGAGTCCGGGGGAGTTCCCGGTTCTCGGCCTAATTTCATTGTTTTTACAGTCAGTTTTGAATGATTCCTGCCCTGATTCCCCCCGCCTTTCCACAGGAGGACGTCAAATGAAATGAACAATTTGCCTGAATTTCTTTTCACCATTTCTCCCATTTCCCCATGTTTTCCCTCATTTTCCATTGTATTTTTCTTGGTGCTTTTTTTCGCTGTTTTTTTTTTTTTTGCCTTCTCTGCTTGTGTTTCTTATTAAGTTGAGCGACAGTTGTTTTTATTATTTTTATTGCCCCGGCCAAAGGCAAATCAAAACTGACTAATGGCATGCGAAAAACAATAAAAACCCTAAATGAAATAATGAGCCAGGGGACTGACTAGCTCCCCCGGTAAGGTGGGGGTGAGCGCTCCTTGGCCACTTCGATTTTGTGGCTAGAGGATTGAATAGGATGGAATGGTATAAAATGGGACGACTACCCCACCAGTCCCATTCTCTTATCGAGGCCTTGTTGGGCAGCAATTTGCCAATATTTTGCTGTCCAGATAAGGGACACAAAACGTTACACTTATTTTAGATATATACATATATAGATATTAGTCAGTCAGTGCTGACGGCGTATAGAAGTAAAGGAGATTTGTGATGATATTTTAAAAAGTATCTAAGGAAATGTTTCCCTTTTATATTTCCTAAACCTCTTAAAGTATGATTGAGTTCAAAGTGATTTCAAATCATAAATGATATATCACCAAGATAGAAAGCTAACTTCTGGCAGCCGATCGCTGCTAAGGCTGCTGTATATTTATTATATAATAGTATAATTGTCTCGAATGTGACTTACCGCAGTGATGGACACATAGTTATCGTTCTTTTCGTTTCTTCAAGTGTTTTCCAGTAATGCGAGATCCTCCGAGTTATCCAGATGAGTTGACATAATCAGGTGATCACTTTGGGATCGGAAATTACCGACACTGACACCATGGATCTGAAAAGGTCGGAGGTCGAGATCAGACTGAGGCAGGTGCGCGGATTGCTCTTCTATTTATACTTTGAAATAGAGAGAGAGAGAGGGAAGAAAAGGGAGAAAGGGAGAAAGAGAGACAGAAAGATAGATCGAGGGAGAACGAGGGACAGAAATAGAGATCGAGGGAGACAGAGGGAGAGAGTTAGAGAGAGAGGAAATGATCGGCAGAACTAAACAGAAAGCTAGCTTCGGAAAGTGACCGATCGGTCTTAGGGAAGCTATATAATATTCTCTACAGATAACTTTAAATATAAAATTGTAATTCAACAAATACAAATAAATTAAAAATGAGAAATATATAGAAAAAAGAGTGAAAGGAAAAAATGGAGAAACTCTAGAGACAAAAGAATAACGTAGTAAACTCGGAAAAAATCTGCCAAATTGGCATCCCCAACTCGGTCACATTCGGATGATGCATGGTGACAGGGACAAGCAGCGCCCTTATCTGTCAACGATTCCCAGACTGGACACTGGCCACTGGCCAGTGGTCCGCAGGACGGGATCCGGGTGGCGGAGACAGAGCGAAGCTCTCTTTTTAATGTGATTATCTTGTAGCGTGCATGTCCATGTCGCATGTCTGCGAACCCGCTACCCTCATCCCTCATGCCTCTTCCTGCCATAACACATATACACTCCCATCTCCAGGACTCCCAGTGAATTCCGGATTCTGGACATCTCTGGCGTTGGCTTATCGAACAAATTGACAGGCGGCGCGGGGGCGAGTGCCCAATGTCCAGTGCCCGGTGCCGAGGGGTAAACTGTTATTTCAGCATCAGGCGATGATTAAAATGATGATGTCAGAGGCGAAAACAAAACAAAACAACGTCAGGATGGGGTACAAGTGTGCACAGACAAAAATTTGGACATATTTGGGTCAAGAAAGAGCTTAAAAATGAAAGGAAAGAAGCTGCTCTTTATGATTATTATAAAAAAATCAACTAGAATCTAACCTAAAGTCCAAGAAGCATCTATAGGCATTATTTCTCTCTCTGTACACGGTCCCAGGTTCGGACAAGTGGCAAAACTCAACTTTTCACTTGACCACTTCAGACGAAACCCTGTTCCTGTAGCGCTCCACCTCCTTCTCCTTCTCCTACGACATCCTTCATCCGTCCAGTGTGTCCCATGTCCCGTGTCCTGTGCCCTTGAGGGACCCCAGAGAGACAGAGAAACAGAGAGACAATGGGGCAAATCACTGGCCAGCACTGTCCTCCGCCGATCCAATCGAAACGACGCCAATCCAATCCAGCCCAAGCACGAACATCGAGACTCAGCTCGAGAGCACTTGGCCATAAATTTATGACATTCATTAGAACGTCAGATTAAGAAATCTCCAGTCGAGGAGCAGCTGACGCCAAAAAAAAAAAAAAGAAATAATAATAGAAAAGGAAAGCGAAGAAAAAACAGGGCTGCTGCAATATAAACCCCTGCCTCCCTCGATTTTCCCATTTTCCAACGCCTTGTTAACGCAACAGGCTCAGGGGCAGAAGCAGTTCAAGGTACATGGTACAAAAAATTCAAGAAAATAAAGCCCAAATAGGCCAAGATGCAGCTGGTCTACTATCTGGATTATTCCTCGAGAAGGACTCTCAGTGAGACTGCCTGTTTGAATAAATTTGAATTTTGAATAGACTTCCAAATAGTTGTGAGCCACAACTTGTGACTATAACATAATTTATTGAATATAAAAAAGACTAAGAAGAAGCTGAAGAGAAACGGATGGACGGATGGACGGATAGACGGACAGATAGGCAGACGGACAGACGAACAGACAGTAAGATTGACAGACAGACATAGCTAGATCGATTCGGCTGTTGATGCTGATCAAGAATATATTTACTGAGAGAAACTTACCCAGTGGTCAGCAGGGAGTCATCATTTGAACACGTCACCACAATACCACTTCACCACGTCACCACTTTAACATCATCTTCATCTCTTGCGGCGGGGTTACCACTAGATTACAACTAGAACCAGTTGGGAA
>JAEIIH010000645.1:0-10475 GCA_018904745.1 Drosophila orosa
TTCACTGCGTTGCAAACTTCTGACTAAAATTATAATACCCTGCAAGGGTATAATAATGTAATGGCACTTTCTCAACCAATAGCACGCCCTACCATATACATACATAAACAAGAAGGGAAACTAACTTCGGTACACCGAAGTTTGTATACCCTTGCAGTTTGAAATTAAACAATAACAGGAAAATCAATTAAATTTTGATTAAATTCAGATCATTTTAAAATCGTAATGCCAACTTTCATAACATTTACCTATGCTTTACGGTATACAAGGGTATACAAACTTCGGTGTTCCGAAGTTAGCTTCCTTTCTTGTCGTAAATTAAAACCGTAATTCTAGAATAATAAAAAATACCCATATCTTAATATATATAAAACAAAAAAGGACGACGTTTATATACCCTTGCAGTTTATTTACATTTTACATTTAAAGTTACAGTTTTACATTCACAGTTGAACATATTCCTCTCTATTTAACGTTTGTTTCAATGGCAGCTATATGATATTATCGTCCGATCCGGCTCGTTCCGACTTATATAGTAGTGAGAATATATAGAAAACTTTCTGCAAAGCTTTATTCAGATAGCTTCAAAACTGACGGACTAGTTTTCGTATACGCGGACAGACGGACAGACAGACGGACATGGCTAGATCGACTCGGCTGTTGATGCTGATCAAGAATGTATATACTTTATAGAGTCGGAAAGACTCCTTCACTGAGTTGCAAACTAATGACTAAAATTATAATACCCTGCTAGGGTATACAAATATGATGGCAAATTTGGTTTGTCTAACCTATAATGTTGATGGAGTACAATTTAAGGCTGCCCTAAAAGGAGAATGTGATTTAATATGGGTAATAATAACATATACCCCCTAGTATGGGTATATAGTATGGTAGTAGTATGGGTACCTATATAATCACTCTTTTCATGGATACTTTTATTACGAGTTCTAGTATGGGTACCCATGTTGCCTTTTTCACCACCCTTGTATGGGTTACATGGGAACCCTTGTCCCTAGTGAAAAAATATCTTAATGCAACCAGCTTTTTCCCCCTAAATCTTTTTAGTAAATCATGGGTGATTTATTGACTAATCATTCACACAGAATACACACTTACCCAGAATTCTTTAACACTTTCCTCGCTTGCCACATAATTAGTTTGCAAAAAGTTTGTAGGATCCAATGCTACACGTCCATTAATTAGCGGTTTTCCCTTTCCGGAAATATCGAATTTGAATTCTTTGCCTAATTTTATTTCTGCAAAGCTATCGATAAGATCCGGACGTTTGAAGGATAGCTTGGCAAATGTGGGTTGGGCTTCGGCAGTAATTTCGAGGGGTTCCTTATTTAGAATTTTCAGCTTTGAACTGAGTTTTGCAAAACGTTTTTGTTTGTTAAAGTCTCCAACGAATTGAATAATTTGGTTGTTCGATTCACTCAAAGAAATCTCCACCTTTTCTTTATTTACAAGAGAGGTTGCCTTTAAGCTGTTTTTGCCATTATTAAGGTCTAGGTTAAGCTTAAACTCATGACCTTCAGTATCGATGGCGGTGTTACCTATAACTTGATATTGGAATTTAAGTCCCGATGACTTGATTGTCGATGTTGTTGAAAGATTGATACCCTTCTTCGAACGAACGTTGCGTAATTCGTTTGTTGCTATCACCTTTTGTTCCGGCAATCGGAATATATCGAATACTATTTCTGAATTCGATATTTGCTGTTCAACATTACCATCAAAGCGTCCTGATATGCTCAAAGAACGTATACTTGGATGTTCCATTTTAATCACGCCTTGAATGTTGAGAGCAACACGCTCTTTTCCCGATATGTCTATAATGGCCGATAAGCGAGCCACATCATCGGGCCGACTTAGTTTATCGATGAAGAACGCAACTGATTGCTCATAATGACCAAAGACATTGCCGTTTCTGGGTATTTTTTGAGCGGATTCCAATACTATTTGTCGTTTTGGTAAAGTTAACATCAAAATAGATGACGAAGGTTGTACGTTGGCAGTAAATTGGTACTTTTGGTTTTCCGACACTATGAAGCTGTCTAGATGGTATTGATATTTTAGACCTTGTCGCGTGTTTTGGGACTTGAGTTCAAATTCATAGGGGTAGCCTAGTTCACGAAGGTCAATCAATATCAATGTAGAATGCTGAATACCATCCAATTTGATATCATCGATGCTTACAAGGGACTGAATTTGGATATTTGTGCACTGTTTCTTTTCTTCACAAATAGAGAATTTTGTATTAAACTCCTTATTTGTGATTTTTATAGTGGAAACACCATTTCTTGAACCAAAATTACCATTTAAGGTGTAAGAGAAACCAACTTCTTTATCGGTATTTATGTCATAATGTTGTCGCGTCAATTTGAAATTGCCAGACTGTGTTTTACCCTGATAAAGTACTTGACCTTGACCATCGATAATTGATTTATTTTGCTCTTTCTTCAACGAATAGGTGGTTGTACCCAAGAAAATTACATTGCTTGCATTCTTAAGTTGTATTTTAAGGTTTTTACCTTGAGCTCGTGCTTCAAGTTCGTAGTTATCGAGTTTTAGTTTCTTAGAGTTCCAGCTTCCAATTATATAGAAATCATCAATATTGGTGTAAGATGCTTCACCGTAAACCTTTAAGTCCAATTCGACGAGGTTATCGATTTCCAGGATTATTTTGGCCTTACGTTCGCCCAAAATCTCCACAATGCTAGTAAAAACAATGGGTTTTTCCTTTCCTAAACTTAGTCGTGCGTCGAGACCCTTTTTATGGGCTGAGCGATACAATTTTGTATCGAAACCATAAGATTTATCTGCCTGTTTAGCTACACCTTTTACCAAAAACGTAGAATCATCAAGGGATTTTTCACTCTGAATATGTACTTCTATATCCTTGGCATTTTCGTGACTGGTATCGAGTTTATAAGCTAGCTCCGTTTTATCAGAACCATAGGATATCGAACCTTCCGTTTTCACGTATTGCTCTCCGTATTGTCCATTAAATATATAGTTTTTATGACCATTAACAACGTCACCAATATTATCTATTTTTTCAGTATCCTGTTGATATTTACCATTAAACTTCAATGGCGATTTCATGTTATTTGTTTGAGCATCAAATTCGTAAGTTCCAGATTTTGAAGTGCCCTGCCATAATGTGTTGATTCGTGCGAATTGTCCTTGGCCTGTTTTGGCGTCGACTAATAATACAACGTCATATGAACGCTGCACACTGTCTTGTGTTGAAGGCAACATTAGCTTGCCATTGCTCTTAATGTTGACGAACCTAAGACTCGATTTCGGAATGTTTAGGTTTGCTTCAAGCTCATAGGATTTCTGATTATTATTATTAAAATTACCATTTAAAGTGATTGTTACGGAGTCACCATATTTAGTAGACAAACTTACGGAGGCGCGTTGAGGACTGAAATCGTTCAGGACAAGAGTCACATCAATAGGCTCATTTAAGGGTTTACCCTGTGCATTTAGGTTGAATTCAAAATTCTTTGTATTATCACCTTTGGGTTGCTGCTTGATTTGATAGCTTAACTCAGATTTTTGACCATCTAAATCAGTAAATATTAAATTAGTATTTACTGAGAACTCTTTGGTTTTGGGATTCCAGCGATCAAGTTTTCCTTTAATGGCAAAAGAACGTTCTCCATCCGATGACGTATCACTAATTTTGCCTTCGATATTGCCTTGGGTTATACCAGCTTTAGCGATAGTAGACACTTTTCTATTGACACTACCATCTATAATGCGTCCTGAAGGTGTTGTTAATGTAAATCCGCCTTGAATTTCACCGTTTTCACGGCTTTCACCTTTAACGCTGCCATTCGCGTCAAAACTTAGTTTCTTTTCAGTGACTTCAGCTATATTTTTCGTCGTAAACTTGCTCTTATCAATGGTACTCTCAGATTTAAAGTATAGTTTCTTTTCACCATCCAAAGTAACTGTGGTATCGATATCATATTTAGGATTTAGTATGTGAAATTTCGAATCAACTTCAAGTTTATGTTTCGGTTCCGTTTTCTGGGTTTCAAAGGTGGCTAAGAGCTCTCCCTTTCCATTTTTCGCTACTCGAAAATCTCCCTTAGCAATTAAGAGATTTTTAACTATTACATTAAGCTTAACACCGGCGACTTTATCTTGAGGATGTTGAGATTCTCCGTTTAGCTTGACAATTTCTGTAGACTCTCTGATAACTTTAAATTCGGTGGTGGTCTTATCTGGTGTTCCATTAGCCTTTAGAATCCATTGCGAAGGCTTATCTTTGTTACTTAATTGGAGGTTACCCTGAATATCAATGTGGATGTCCTGGTAGGTAAAGCGTTGACCTATGTCACCTTTGAGGGATAGGGAAGTGCCCCAGCTAGTAGTTAGCACGTTATCTATAGCATATAAATTGTTGTTCAAATCCCTTTTCGATAATATATCGATGGAGTGTTTGTTTAGTGTGGCTTTGGCTTCCAACGCATAATCCTGGGGGGTTCTCTGATTGCTCTTGTAGTTTAGATTGAGGGATCCAATTTTCTGCTCGCGTAATATTTCCGCATTAATATCAAAGTTATGGGAGTCAAATGTGGACCTTATCTTTATACCAGCAACTTCCTTGTTCTTATTTTGAACTTCTAGACTTGACATCACTTTTCCTGATTTTAAAGGGTTGGTAGTGCTGTCATCCTTCTCCATACTAACATCAGTATCACTATCAATAGACCAAGTGGCAGCTTTTCCTTTAATTTTTAGAGCATAAGACTGATCAGATGTTGTTAATTGTACGGAGCTACCATACACATTTTCCGGTGATCTTTCATCGTTGATAAAGAACCCTGCCCCATAAAGACCATTTTCAAATTTCAAATTACCTTTAACCAGGTAGGACTCCTTTTCGGAAGCAATATGTAGCTCAGAAGCTAAAGTATTTGGACCAACATCTGACCAACCATTAACTAGAATACGAGCATCATTTCCATTGGATACACGGAAGTTTTCAAAGGTATATCTCTGTTGTTTCTCATTAGTTTTCTTAACAGTAATTTTACCATCAGCACGATAACCATTTATAGAATTTTTAATTCCTCCATTATTATCTTGGATCTCTATTATGGGTTTGTATTCATTGCCATTCTTACTAAGACCAATTTTACTTTTCTTAATCGTCTTATCCTGTTCATATTGGCCGTATACTACTAATTCTTGGTTATTATTGTTTATTCCACCTTCAATGGCAAAATGAAACTGAGTATTATCTAGAGATAATCTAGTATACGTTCGTGGTTTCGTTCCAAGTTCAAAAATGACACTGGTATCATGAGAAACTTTAGATCCGGGAGTTGAATAATCCAATTTCCATTGTTGACTTCCATCAGAAGTTGTATGTAAGCCATTAAAGCTGAACCTACGTTCCGCAGTTAAAGTAATTCCAAAACTGAAAGGTTTCGATAGATGAAATTGATCTAAGATGGCAAGATCTTTTTCTTGACTTCCCCCTTGAATATCATTAAAACTTGCGGAGCTCTCAATACAGATGTTTAGACCTATAATTTCCAATTGATTAAAGCATAGCTCATTCGACTGTACCGGTGAGTTCTTTGTTTTCTTGGAACTTCTAAGAGCTATACCCTTTGTGGGCTTATCTTGTTCGGATACAAAGAGTTCAGTTTCAATTTGTATATTAATCAAGTCAAATTTTTCGCGTGGTAACTCAACGTCCAACTTAAAACCTTGGCCATCGTTGATAAGAGCTACGGTAACATCATTACCAGTGGCTGTATGTCCAGTTGATACCACCCGAAGTCCTGTAGAGAGCACTTGAGCATTAAAGCCAACCTGAAGATTAACATTAACATCTACGCTCGGAACAAACTTTAAGCGATATTTGGCTTTCTGCCAATTTTGTTCTATAATAGCTCCGATATCCAAATTAATTTCTAGATCAATCTTTGTAGCAGCAAAACCTTGAGCTTGTAGTTCCAAAGGTACACCAATACTTGTAGGATATATTAGTTCAGAGTCCAGGAATAGATTGTTAAAAACTAGTTCTTTTTCAAAAGAGGTCAACTCCTGTTTGGCTTTTTCAAAAGAGTCCGAAAAGTGCTTAATAATGTCATCCATAGTCGTAGGGACATTATCTCCAAGACTTAAGAAAGCTAACTCAGAACCAAAGAGTTTTAAAGATAGATCTAAGTTTAAGTCTTGTATGTTCTTATTTCCATAGGTTTTATATTTTTTTGAAGTCTTTGAAGCTTCATCTACTATAGAACGTCTTGCACGACCTCCAGCCGCTGGTGCTCCATTGTTTCCCACTTCTATTAGCTTTACCAGCTCATCAAAATCCTTGTTAAGCAGACCCTTAGGTCCCAAATAGTATTCCAATACGTTCTCCAAGTTCTCTTGCCTCACACTCGCTTCGAAGACATTAAAATTGGTGCCAAAGATCTCAGTTGTAACATTAATCCTTGAGGATCGTGGTAGAAAACCATGTTGAGAATAAATCAGTGAGTAATCAGAGCTTGCTCCTAAGCCAAGAGTCTCCAGACTATATGATATTTCATTATTAAAACTATAACGTCGATAGTTTTTGGGGAATTGTTTTGTAATTCGGATATTACCTAAGTAATACCGTTGTTGTTCACGCTTAGAGTCTGTTGAGTCACGTATGGCTTTCAAATTTGAGGCTATAAAACCACCAACTTGATTAACTTTCTCTGTATTTACAATCTCCGATATTTGATTGGCAATTTCTCCATTGGGACAGGAAATTAAAGCCAAATATGCTTCAATACGTAACTCTGAGTCCTCATTTGTATCTTTAAGTAAATGTAAGGACTTGGTTTGAAGGGCTTCATCACAATGTAAGGAAGAGAATGCCTGCAAAGCAGCAATACGAATGCGATTTGGACGTCCTACGGAGGCGCACTCTTTTAAAGCATTTCCACTTGAGATTTTCGCATTGCCACCTAAGCTTTTGGCGTTGCCAAACCCTTTTAGGATGTAAACAATACGCTCTTCATCCTTTTTTGTATTGGGTTTGCAATGTTTTAGGCCATCAGAAAACTTTTTCACTATTGCCTCGATTTCTGGAGCATTTTCGCAATTATTTCTCGAACAAAATTTAGATATCAAACTACCAACAGAAAGGTAAAGCTCTTTTGGAGCTGATGGTGACAGTTGAGCGGCAGCGTGAGTAAGAGTTTCTTTATCCACCATGTCAACTATATTTAGGGATAAGATAGCCAGGATCTTCTCTTTATCATCAAATTTAGGGAGTTGCTTGAGAATAACTCTAGCAGATTCCGCGGTGCTGGTACGGAATAAACCATCCAAGTAAACTTTTCGCGCCAAAACCTTGTTGGGATGTGGAAACGTACCCAGTTCCAATAAAGAATCACCATCCGATTGTCTTAGAAGACGGATAAACTCGACAAACTTCTTGGCACTCTCTTTCTTTACATATTCACTTGTAGATTCTACGATTTCAGATAAAGCCGTTTTTAAGGCGTTTATATTCTTTGAAGAATAATTTTCAGGCTTTTGAAAGATGGCGCTACGAACAGAGGTCCCGGTTTGAGGTGCATCAGCCTGTGTACCACCAGGATTTTTTAATTTAATCACAGTGATCACTTTGGCACTAATATCAGAGTTACCTTTGGAGGCTCCCGAAAATTTGTAGGTTTCCGTGAGTTGGACATTTTCTATAAGACCATCTACGATCTTAGATTCCTTAATATAGTTTGATTGTAAGATTAAACTGGAAGTTATGCCCGCTTTCTCATTGATTTTACCTGAAATTAAGGCACTATTGATCTGTTCGCGATGCGAACAACTGTTCAAGTTACGAACTTTGGTTATGGTATCGATATTACCAATTCTAGTTACAGCGGTATGCGTGGGGCATTGTCCGAAAACATCAGTTTCCTGATGGCTCTCGATTCCCGTTTGCAGTAAGGATATAATACCTCGCTTGATATTCAAAGAGTAATCCAAATCATTGGCTTCAGAGCATATTTGCGGTTCGAGAACACCACTAACCAGGGTAAAGGACACAGGCTTAGCTATACTATTCAGTATCTTCTTTTCTACTGATTCTTTAGTATTTGTTACTTTTACTGATCCTAGCTGTAAGGTATACCCACAGTTGCCTTTAGAGAAGATTTTTGCTGAGCCAGATACTTTAAGACTTGTATCATCGGCATCGCTAACTAAACCCGAACTCAATCCAATAGTCAAAATACTGTCAAAGGCATAATCATACACGTTGCCAGGTTGATATTTCAAAAGTCCGTTGTCAGCTAAAAATGAAGAATTCAAACAGTGGTAAAAGGAAATTTTGTTAAATTTATTAGAACTTACTTTTTGAACATCCTATATTGCAAGCTCCATCTGAAATTCGGAAAACGAAATACAAATACATATTAATCAATTGAATACATTGGGATACGACAATCGCTGAAGCCAATATCTCTGCATCTCCCAGTCAGATACGCATATTATTCGCTATTAAATGTCGACTTGCTGTCCATCAAACCCATATAACCTTTGCACAAATACAAGGATGATATGTCTAAACATATTTTATAATATCAAATTCGTGTCAGTTCCAGAAATCACTATATTGAGATGAATAGGAGATGCTTAGCAATGATCAAAGATATGTGTTACCTCATGTGCGGTAGTTTATTAATCAGGTTACCTATGCCAGCGAAAAATAGTGGAATACATGACGTATTTTATAAAGAATTGGAACGGGAACGTGAATATAATCACCAGGAATTAGCTTAAGTAGTTCAAACGAATGCTTCCCTTTTGAATTCTTAACAAAAGGAAGTTTATGTTACTTTAACGAAAATGCCCCTGGTGGAACTGGTAAGACATTTCTTATGTCAGTAGTTTTAGCCAATGTTCGTGCGAGATCCAACATAGCAGTGACAGTTGCCCCTTTTGGAATAGCAGCCACATTGTTAGAAGTATGCCGTACGACTCATTCAACATTAAAATTACCGTTAAATCTTCAAACTTTTGAAGAACCAACGTGTAATATTGGAAAACACAGCAATGCACAATGGGCCAAATTCCCGGGTTTGGTGCATAAACCTATTTTTTTTCTTTAATTAATTTTTAAGAATGGCTCATACTAATCAAGTCTAGACACCTTCATTTGAAAAAAAACGCTTTTTAAGAATATTGTATGACAACTCAGTAGTGTAACCACAACAACAAAGTCAGTTGTTTGAGAGTCTTTGCAATTTCGTAAAATTGGCTGATAAATGTGAAAACTTTACGTACTTGTGATTACTGAAAGGGGAAAATCATAAATCTAAAAATGATAACATCTTTCCAAGGTATTTATTAATTTTAATTAGCTTCTATGTTTGTATTAATGTGTGTTTATCTCCAACTGTGAACCTTTTTATATGTGTATCTTTTTAGATTTGAACTAACAATCGTGATTGTGTTTTGTGGAGTATAACTTATCATTTTCTCAGACTTTCAAAAGAGTAAGAACGTGAAATTAATGACAAAAGTGTGCTTTTTATCATACAACTAACCATTTTTGCGCCTTTTACTACAAAATAATTTTTGTCTAGCAAAGTATGAGCTTGGCCACCCTGCCTTTTGAAACAGCAATAGTCGCTCGAAAGTAACCTAAGAAAATACATACATACATATTAATTTTTGATGAATGCTCAACATACTCTGAAAATAGTGTGAAAATTTTAGATCGATCGGAGCAAAAATTAGGAAGTCATGGGAGTTTGAACGCAGCTTCATATTTGGTATTTGCGCGTGGCACCAAGCATTTTAAAGCGGTCTCCTAAAAAATTGCAATTTGCAAATTGGTGTACACGATAACTCAACATCTACTGGACCGATCAGTTTTTGCACACAAGTTCTTTAACTAATTCTACAGGTACTCAAGTCGGTTTTTTTTTAATATTTTATTTCATTGTATTTTTTATGTAACAAAAAAACTTTTTTTTCAGAAATCGGATGTTTACTTCCAATTTTTATAAAAAATGCGAAAAAAAAATTGTTTTTTAAAACGACATGTCAGTACTTCGGAACACTTATCCTTTAACAAATGCATTATATTTTTTTTATATCGGATGATTTTGTGGACAGTTAGGATGTACACCGCAAAGCAACTTTTTTAGAGGGGTCTTGGGAGATTCTCTATAACACCTATACCTCTTAATATTTTTAACTATAAAATTTATCAAAATTGAAATTTTGTGTTACTATATTTTATTAAGCTGACTTTAGCCGGTTCGGCACAAGAATTTAAAATGTGGCTTATTTTGCACCGAGTTATGGCGGAGTAGGCGTGACCAAATCAAAAAACTAACAAAAACCAAAATTGTACTTTACCTTTAAGACCTTAAAACCTTAAAAATTTGAACTCAATATCTTAAAAAATAGAGTTAGTGCAAAAAAAATTGACGTTTTTCCCACAGTGT
>JAEIIH010000649.1:0-10318 GCA_018904745.1 Drosophila orosa
ACGTTAATATGGTTCTATGTTTGCAAGAGTATTCTAAACTTTGATATCTACTTAAGATATAATATGATATTGAAAATACACCCTGTTAACATAAAACCTAATATAATTAAAGGTTTATTAAAGGTTAAATCAAGATCCTGAACAGTAGAAAAGGCTTTCCTAACTCTATTTTCATCGCTCACAACGTTAATATTGTTTCTAGGTTCGCCAGAGTATTCCAAACTTTGATATCTACTTATGATATAAGATATTGAAAATAAACCCTTTTAAAATAAGACCTTATATAATTAAAGGTTAAACCAAGATCCTGAACATTAGAAAAGGCTTTATATACTAAATTTTCATAGCTCACAACGCAAATATTGTTCTATGTTTGCAAGAGTATTCCAAACTTCGACATCTAACCCTAGGCATATTTTCTTGTTTTTCCATTTTTTTAGCAAATGTTGTTGTAGTTGGCTTTCTACTTTCTACGACTCTTGTGCTCCGGCATCGACTCCTGGGGGCATCTTTGCCAGCCATAAAAAAGCACGCCATTTTCTTCTCTTGGCAAACTTTTGTGTAATTTTCATTTTGCGCTTGTCGCGTGTCCCCCTCTCTCCTCATCCCTGCCCATTTAAGCCCCCTTAGTGCCCCCAGAGCCCATGGCTTTATGTACTGTTGCAGGCACGTTGTACGTCGCTTTTGCACTCCTTATTTTTGGCAGTTGCACAGCGCAAATACACGGATAGACACAATGCCTCACACACAGAACTCTGGGCGTCGTTGTCGTTGCCGCAATGCAGTGAATTCGGTGGCACTTTGGTTCCGGGTTCTGGCCTGGCCAACACGTGACTGACCTCCTCGGCTCGGTTTGTTTTGGGGGTCACAGGATGAGGATGAGGCTGAGGATGGCCGCCATTTTCATTTGTTGATGCGGTCGAACGGCGGCATCCCTGCACTTTTGCGGCCACAAAATGTGAGCATCAAATATTGAAAACATTTCCCCCAAACCAAACCGGGCTGTGTGCCGACTTTTTACGGCTGCCTGCCTGGCCAGGGAAGTGGAAGTGGAAGTTGATGTAGATGTGGAGTCTCCCCTGGTGACATGGCCGGAAAAAAAAGAGTTCTCTTGGCAGAAATTCCGGAGGCGAGCCGCGCCTGATTGGTTTCTTGGCAGCCCAACGAGGCCCGTTCCGTTGCTGTTTACTCACATAAACCCGACTTGCAACTTATTGCCATGTTATCTCTGATTTTGGCACCGTCACAACGGCATTCGGGAGCAGAAGCCGGGTCCTGGAGTAATTGGGAGCGATGCCTCCTCGAGATGTGACTTCAGTTGGTCCATGTTTGCCCAGTGATAAGGCGTAGATAGCAGTCGGACAGGAGGGTAAATATTGTAAATGGAAAGATTAAGGAATGTGAAATATATATTAAATATTTAATATTAAGATACTACCTCATGGTGCCCTTCCTTTATTTACTTGTATTGATTTTTCACACATTTCTGAAACGATTGAGTAATATTTTTAAGCTTTTAACAGTCTTCCTTTCCCATAAGACGCCCTCCATTCCCTCGTGTAGTTCCAGTTTAAGTCACTTATTCTACTTAGCTGGCTCCACTTTAATTTCCTGTGAAGCATTTCGAATATTTCATTAAACTTCTGCTCCATAAATTACAATAAATTTCATTCATTTAATATTCTCCTTAGAGAAGGAAGAAACCCCGTCCTCTCGCTGTGCAATCTCCACCGTTGTCTGCCGCCTGTGAGGCGATTCCATCTAATTTGCTTGGTTCGCCTGCACTTTGCTGGGAATTTGTTCGTTGTCGCAATGCCATAAATTCTGCAACTTATGCGGCCAACTGGCCGCCTCCTAATGCCCTTACCCCCCCCAGGTGGCCCCTTTCCTTGGCTATAAATTACAAGAAGGCATTTGCCACACTTCCGTTCTCGGCCTGGTCTGTGCAGTGTCTGCCGTGTCTGCCACAGTCTGCAGTTTCCTCTGGCCAGGCTGGAGTTATTTTTGTGCCTTAAATCGGCTTAACTGGCCGCCGGGTTCGGTCCGCTCCGGAGTTGTAGTGGGCCCCAGGAGCGGTGGCCTGAAAATCAATAACCCAAAGGAACTGCCATTGTTGTCGCCGTTGTCCATGGCAATAGCATTTAAATGGCCGGGGCTTCTTGAAATTTACCTTTCAAAAGCCAGCAACTTTAACACTTCCCCGTCGCATACGATGATGATGGGCATGGCAAACAACCCCAGACTTCTTGGGCCATCCCCAGATATATATATATATATATATGTATAGTTTCTACAGTCTGGCTTCGGAACGACTGGAGTTAGCAAAGGGCGTTGTAATTCTAGACCAGACACTGCCGCCGCTGGCGACGCATTGTCTGGCCGACGGACGCTGGTGACGAACAAATGTGGCAAAACGATTTATTTGGCTTTATCAGCAGTTTCGCGTCTCCTTTTGTCTCCCATCGAAGGAGTCGCATTAAGTGCTCCTCTCGCGTGGCTGCGATTTGTCATATCGCTGATTTACTAACCTTGCACCAGGCATTATCTCTGGTCTGGGGCCGGTAACCGGAATCGGAATCGAAAGGCAGGCCTGCGAGTGATGGTGGTGGTATTCCACCCCTGCGAATGTTACTAAACCAGGATGGTGGAGAAGAGGGTGACTTTTTTTTGCCGAGGGTGTAACTAACCGACACAAGTGCATGCAGCCAGGATGTGTGTGTGCCTTGCGCATATCGCCGGCATCAACATCAAATTTATTGAGGTAGTTGCCAAGCGGCTCTGGCAAAAAAAAAAAGAACAGGCTTCCTTAACATGCAAACGTTTCTTTTCCAGTTTTTATTTTTTGTGCATAGAGTTGCCAGTTACGGGAAAAGAGGGCAACCCTGTTGTCATAACAAGCATGCATAAAAAATGATGGCACACACACACAGCACACAAGTGTTGGAAATTGAAAGAGCTCACCTGAATAGCTACGGCCTGAGCCTGTGGGATGCATCCCTAAATTGGCCCTGGAATGTGGCCAGTCTTTGTCCGGCATAATCCCTTTCCTGGGAATGCCAAGTATTTGCCAACACTGCGTATGAGAAATGCCTTTTATCGATATATGCAGTATGTTGCGTTCCTAATGGAATTCCACATGCCCGCCGCATCCTGCGTCGTTGTCTGCCATTTCGACTGGCTCAATATCCATTGATTGTCCGTGTGTTTATTATTCATTTCCTTGCAGTGCCTGAATAAAGCGCTTTTCCTGCACATTTTCATGGCGCCCCCGTGGTGCTTTTCCGCCCCTTTTGTGTGTGGTTGTCGCCAACACTTTCCACTCACAGCTCGCTGCGTTTTCGCGCCCAACGAGCCCAGGCTGAATATTTACATCATATACAGGATATACACAGGGTAGGACTATTTGGTATTGTTGTTACTGGCTGATGGCGTTTATTGTCATGGCGCACACTGCAGTTGTCATAAATATGTATGTGTGGTCCCTAGTTTAAATATTTGCTTCGAAGGAGAATACATCCATCCTAGTTGGCTTTGCCTTCGCCTAAATCTGTCAAATGTGATTAGGAGGCAATAGGTCTCACAATTTTCATTTCATTCAGTTTTTTTCTCGAAACGTTTCGGAACACCAACCTCTCTCTGGCCGCAGTTTAAAGCATTTCCAAAAAAGAAAGAAAAGAAAATATTGATTGCAAGCGAAATTCCGAGTCTTCGAAGGAAATTTATAAATTCTCAAGTCTTCTTACCGGCTTTTTCGTGCAATGCAGATCAACGTTAAGCCAGTCGATGGAGGCGGTGGCGAGCCGCTGCCCAGAATCCTCAAGGATCGTGCCCAAATCCCGTTACCAATTTCGTTAGCCATTCGCAGTGAGTAGAGAGGAAAGAGTGGTCTTTGATTTCTTCAATCGAAAAGTGTTTCAATGTCGGCGTGTGTGTGTGTGTGTGTGTGTGGGGGGCAGAGAATTAAACATTTGCCATACAAAAGGCAGTGGGGCGAGGCGAGGGAAAGAGCAACAAACAAAAAGCGAAGCACTAGAAAATATTTAGAATTGTTCGCGCTCGCCTCGCTCATAATCTAGCGCTGCTTCCCTCTCGTTCTCGGGGCGATATAGAAGCTCGCTGATATTTTGCACATGTTACGCAATTATCGCTCTCGGCAAGTTTTTTATTATTTTTTGCTCTTGCTTCTTTTTTTTTGCAAATTTTTTTGTTCGCTTCTCGTGTGTATGTTTGCCTGCAGCTTGCTTCGTTTTTTGTTTGAACACTCAAAATAGCTTTGCTGATAGTGCGACTGCTGCTAAGGTAGATTTCTATGAATCTATATGTATGTGTGACATGTGTTTGCCACTTGACAACTGCGGAAAATTTGCATTTTCATTGAGTCGTCGCCATAAATATTCATTTATGATAAATTGCTGAATGCAGCTGCAGTTGTGCCTAAAGAGAACAGCTCTCTCTCCTGAGTTTGTGGCCCACTACATTTATGCAGAGGAAGAAATATAATACGAAAAAGTTTGATGAACTAAAACTAGTTGAAAAAACTTTCAAAAAGTGGTGACACTAAAAAATATAAAAACAGCTAAAAGAGTATATATAAATAAGTATAAACAATTTATTTTCACATTCTTTTTAAACCGAAAAAAAGCGAATAAAAACACACGGCTTCAATAAGAATGACTAATGATTAATGTAGTGTCACAACACTAGAAACCAAATAAATACAAAAAAAAATTTAATAAATGTATACAGTCGTGAAAAAAATAATAGAAACAAGCAAGAGGCATGACTTTCAAGCTTAATTATTACCTTTACGCGACTCTTATGCATACGAATGGTAACAGATAGTATTCCTTATTAAACAAATCTAAATAAATAAAAATAGAAACGTACTGCATTTTATTCTATTATTCTATTATTCACATACTTAAGAACTAAAGGAATCTTTGGTGTATTCTAATGATATAAATCCCTTACAGAATTCGTATTCAGATACTTAAAAACCAGCTGCCTCCGAAAAAAGAAACTGTTTGAGCAGCGTGAGCAAATCGAGCCATAGAGTGCCCTTCGCTGCTTAATTTAAAATTATTCTTATTCTTAATAATCTTTTTATTCTTTTGACCGATTAAATCTCAAATATGGTGTGTAATCAATTCAAAATCATAGAAGATAGCAGTTATTGTGTACATTAAACGAAGCTAACTAAATGAAAATAATTAAGAATTTAAAATTATAAATGTATAAAATTCATAGTTAATGTGTGAACTATATGGCTCAGTGGCAAAAATCTTTGTGAATCTTAACTAACTTAACTACCCACAAGGTTCCTTTAATGTTTGCAGACATCTAAATTCGATTTGCAACAACTAGCAACCAAGTGTCAAGTTCTATTTAAGCAATCCAAACCTCATAGACTTGATAACTACCAAGAAACAGATATATGTTTAGATTTACCCCATGGCAACTGCTACGTCACGCTTATCGCCTCCTTCACATGGCGTATACGCAACGCGGCACGCATAATTCGCGAATCGGGCCTCTTTTCGATTGTTTACATTTATGCCGCTCTCTTTCTTCGCTTCTCACGCACTTTTCGTGAGTATTTTGGCATTCGCTCTCTCTATGGCTGGCGATTTTTGTGCGTTTCGCATTTTGTTTGAAGTCAATGAACTTTGGGCTTTGTTGTCTGTGGGCCCTCTCACTCACTCACTCACTCACTCACTCACTCACTCACACTCAGTCCGGTGCGTGCGACGATGCGTAAGTTGCGAATTCTTCTATTTCGCAAAATTCGCGCGACCCATTTTTTTACGGCAGCCGCAATTTGTTGCTATTTTGTGGCGTTCGTTGAACTCGTCAAGGTAAATAAATGGGGCGCGAGAAAAATGTGCGTCTCTGTGGGAATACAAATTTAAGATCATCTGGAAATATCTTTCTTATTGTAATGTTGAATGGGGAATATCTTTCTTATTTATTTACCATTTAATAAGATTGGTCATCTATTTATTGCTTTGCAGAAATGGCGGAGGGTAATGGCGAACTGTTAGATGACATTAATCAGAAAGCCGATGACCGTGGCGATGGCGAACGTACCGAGGACTATCCCAAGCTGCTGGAATACGGTCTGGACAAGAAGGTGAGTCTTCAACTAAAAGATACTCCCAAGAATGTTATTATACAATTATAAATTCTTTTAGGTTGCCAGCAAACTGGATGAAATCTACAAGACCGGCAAGCTGGCTCACGCCGAGCTGGACGAGCGCGCCTTGGACGCGCTCAAGGAGTTCCCCGTCGATGGTGCCTTGAATGTGTTGGGTCAGTTCCTTGAATCGAACCTGGAGCACGTGTCAAACAAGTCCGCCTACTTGTGCGGCGTGATGAAGACGTACCGCCAGAAGAGTCGAGCCAGCCAACAGGGCGTCCCAACGCCCGCAGCAGCTGTACAGGTGAAGGGGCCCGACGAAGACAAGATCAAGAAGATTCTCGAGCGCACCGGCTATACATTAGATGTGACGACAGGTGAGTGTTGAACTAGCATTGAAATATTTCGAAGTATTTTAAACCAAATTTATAACATTTTTTACTATATTTTGTATGAATTATCACTCTTTACTATTTGTATTTTTCCCCTCTGCAGGCCAGCGTAAATACGGCGGACCGCCACCGGACTGGGAGGGCAATGTGCCGGGCAATGGGTGCGAGGTATTCTGCGGCAAGATACCCAAGGACATGTACGAGGATGAGCTAATCCCGCTCTTCGAGAAATGCGGCACAATCTGGGACCTCCGCCTCATGATGGACCCGATGACGGGCACAAATCGTGGTTATGCATTTGTCACATTCACAAATCGCGATGCAGCCGTCAATGCAGTGCGCCAGGTATTTAAGCCAACCACAGATCCCTCATACCACCATGACCACCACCAACCACCAACCGACCAGAGCGAACTACCCTGCCCCCAATCAGTCTTCCCCGCTTTAATGTTTTATACGTATTGCTAACAATTACGATATATACATATCCCCCTATATATATATATACATATTTAACGTATTGTATCCACATAAATACTCTCGTGTTACACATCGGAAAAAGTAGGAACAGTTGTGTGGCCAAACCAAAATTGAACCTTTTGGCAAGAAGCATCGAAAAATACTGATTACTAGAAACCATTTGGCGCTTTTAGATCCGACCGCAGGAGTTGTGCAACTTTATTTGAACTTTAAACTATGCTAATCCCACCTCTGCCTCTACAAAATTGAGCTCTGGCCTCCTCACCCACTCGCTGCCTCTCTCTACTTGATCTTTCTGTAACTTGTAATGCATGTCCCGTGTTCTATGAGTTGTAATCTTGATTTACGCAAACGCATCCTTGAAATATCGATCAAATTGCAAGTTTGAAAAGAGTTCTCTCTCTCTCTGCGAACAGACAAGGAAATAAGGATTGGCTTCCTTCCCAAAAAGAACAACCACCACCACCTCCTTTCTCTCTATTTCTCTCTGTATTATTTCTTTTTAGTTGAAATTTCTTTAGTCCTAAGACAAGCTATGTAGTCAACTTAGCAGCGTATGTACGTTTGATCTCACTGTCTGGTTTTATTTAGACGAGCATGTCCAAAATTCAGACCACGAATTTGGGGTGCGAATAAGACGCCCCAAGACGCATATATATAGAACCCTATAAACACTAACCACAATCGTTTTCCTTTAACATTTCCAAACCGAAACCAACCGAAATTATATGCGGCCCGCTTCGAAAACAAATTGGTAATCAAATGAAAAGTATTTACAGCCCCAACTCCCAATTATTTCCATTTATTTCCACTTATTTATTATTTAACCCACCCCCTTCTTATCGACCCTGTTCTGGCTTTTGTTCAAAATTATCTGTTAGTTATGATTTGACTTATTATTTTAATTATTATTAACATTGAATTGGTATTAAAAAGAATCGTTTTACCTTCCCATCCACCATTTAGCTCGATAATCACGAAATAAAACCCGGCAAGTGTCTGAAAATAAATATAAGCGTACCGAATCTGCGCCTTTTCGTAGGCAATATTCCCAAGTCAAAGGGCAAAGATGAAATATTAGAGGAATTTGGTAAACTTACAGGTAAATTGACAACAACAAAAAACCACAAAATTAACTAAAACAAATTTATTTTAAATTATAATATAACTTGGAGTTGCATTTGGGAAACGAAACGAAACGAAACGAGGGGCAACTTCAAAATCGGCTTTAAAGTGAAAACAAAAATCCAATTGGCTGAACTGAGACTGAAATTGGCTAATTGCAAAAGCGAATAATAGATCAAAGGTAGCTTAGAAAGGGTCCTAGGGCATTGAGTTCAATTTAATTTAGTTTAATTTATTTGTTTTTGTTTCAAACTCATTCCAACTACTCACCCCCACCCGCAAAAACCATCCAACCATCCGCCATTGCCATCTCTCCATTAAAAATATTGAATATATTGAAAATATTGAAAAGTGCCCCCGAGACACTCTTTTCAAATGCGCGCAATCTCTCTCTCTCTCGCTCCATGACAGACACATCGTCGGATGCATTCCTCAGTTTTATCATATAAATATTTGTTGCCTCATAAAGCACTCAAACACACACACCACACACACCATACACACACACTTAAACCCGCAGACTCATTGCCATTCGTTACAAGCTTGAATTGTCCTATAAGAGTATTTCTTTTCAACTTATATTTAAATAATATCTCCAGTCATTAACTTTGCCTACGAACAAAAAAGAACCAAAGAAAAAAAGTATTGAAATTTTTAAATTTTTTACCAAATTGTTATGATGCATTCCAAGACTTTGTTTTTACCTTATGTGTTCCGTTTTCTCTTTAATAATAATAATAATCACACCGTAGGAAGGCAGGCTCTTCTGATTATACATAATTATATAAATATCAAGTATACGCGCCGTGTGCCAGCTGAAAAGTCAGTGCAAATAAAAAAGAAAAGCTACCAAGGTAAGACGAGTCGCGCACTTGACCTTCCAGCTGCACTGAGCCAAAAAGAGTCCTCCCTGTGTCTTTTCTTATAATTTCTAAACAACTATTCCGCATAGTAAGTACTACATATAGTATATCGGTAGTGACAACGAAGCCAAACTGGATATTAGCTAAAGAACAATCTTATTTTTGAGTAAAATCATTCTTTATTTGGCACGCATTGAAAATATAAAAGGTTATACTAAAGTTTAGATATAATAGAACTCCACACACTCTCTCTCCCCCACACATGAGAATTACTATCACAACACCCGAACACCCATATTGCTCCACCACAAAACCACAAACCACAAACCACGAACCACAAACCCGAAACCAAATCAATCCAAAATCAAATCGCAGTACCAATGAACTACAAATTTTTCATAGCAAATCAAAATTTTCTTTTGTTTTGTGTGAACTTTTAAACAATTGCAGCTAAATGATTTTGAAATTCGGAAAGGCAAAAAGATTGGTGTTACGATATCATTTAACAATCACCGGCTATTTGTCGGCAATATACCTAAGAATAGAGATCGCGACGAATTAATTGAGGAATTTTCAAAACATGCACGTAAGTGATCCAAAACCAAAACCAAAAACCAAAAACCAAAACCAACAGCAACAGCAACCACAAACAAAGCAAAAGACCCCGAAAAAAGAACCCCTAGACCCCCAAAACCAGCACCAACCCCGATTGGCTGACAGAATTGGTTGACCCCCCAACGATTATAATCGTACTTGTATCCCGAAAAGGTTTTTAGGGGCGATACTTGCAGAATTGAAAAGCGCATGGAAGCCACCAACGAAATGAAGTATCAATTGGATTTTTGTTTTGCAATTTTCGCTTTTAAATGCTAAAACCCCGAATTGAAAAATGAAAACTGACAAAATTCAACACTCCAAAACAACCCGCAAAATTAAAAGACATTCCAACAAGAGGCCGGAATGAAGGACATGGTTTCACCTCACATCGAAGCTATGTCCTTTGGCCAATTGCATTTTATCCCTATCTCTGTCATTACTCTCTATCTCTCTCTATCTATCTATTTCTATCTCACTCATTCTCTGTAGCGTTAAGCGCTGTTAGTAAATACAACAAAAAATTAATTGTTCCTTAAGTTCCTTTTGGTTGACTCGAATTATTAAATGTGCCCAATTTGTTGACATTGAAAACCCGTAGCTAAACAATTCGCTGAACTAAAACGTTTTGAATATTTTTGAAAAAGCAAGAAAAACAAGAAAATGAAATAAACAAGGGATAAGCCTAGTTTTTGTTTTAGTGCAGACCTATATATATATATATATAT
>JAEIIH010000670.1:0-10168 GCA_018904745.1 Drosophila orosa
CCGATTTTAAGAATCCATCGCTGGTACATACAACTCTATTTTTTCCAAGAGGCTTTTAACTAGCAACAAGACTATCAAGGCTATAGAAATTTTTTATCTGGCCATATTGCAGTCACAGGACTGGTCCAATTTCCTGTGAATCCTTCAAGTGCAATTTCGCCTGCCTTCTCAGCCCGTTCGGTCGTCAACCCACTTAAGACCTGACAAATGTGCCAGTAGCATTGTGCAATATTCATCGTAATTCCGCTTTTCTGCCTTGCAATGCCCAACTCAATCAGAAAGTTCAATTGTTCGATTTGAGGGGCTTCACTCATCAGCATTTTGCGTGTTCATTTGTGAGCCTTGTTTGGGGCGAAGAAGACTGGGCTGGCCTGCCTCGGAGGTTGCTCTAATAAACGATTTTCCGCAAATAAATCAATGCCTTCGGCATTTTGCCGCCTGCCTCATAAATTTATATCTGGGGGATAATGCAAAATGTTGTCTGCTTTTTGGCGCCCGGCCGGGCTCCGCTTTCGTGATGTGTAAGCGGATTGCGAAACTTGCGAGCTGCCAAACTGCAATTTGCCAAAACGACCCAATGGCTAACAGGCAGGCCACCTCCCACCACAGGGCTCTGGGTCGATCCTTCGTGACGCCAACCGCCCCAGCAATTTGTCAAACTTTGCATCCCGGCCACAACAAGGGTTTAATGAGCTGTGTAAGTCGAAGACACGCCAAGTGCCAATTATGCAATTACTTCTGCCTCCAGGACCTCAGGCTAAATGCAGGCTTCGGGATAGCTACGGAGCTACGGTGCTCGTAAAAATGTATTTACTTTAGATACCAAAAAAAGACACAACTATGGACGGTCATAAAACATTCTCGGCCATGTTTTGGGTTCACCAAAAAACACATTTTTATGCACAGAATGTAATTTTATGGGCATGCATAGATACCAAAAGCCTTGCAATCGGTTAAGTCTAAAAGTCCGAAAAAAATGTATACATTTTGGGGCAGAGAATTTGCTATCAGAAGACCCAAGGCCAGAGGATAAATAATAAAAATGCAGATACTGTTGCATAGATAAATTCTAGCTTAAATTCTGGTCTCTTTAATTTTTGCTTCCTAATTAAATAACAGCAAAAACAAATTCGTTTGACTCAAAAAATGAGAAATATCTAAGCCAAAACACGGCTCAAACTATGTGGCTAGCAAAAGGGTCACCACCTAGAATGTCTTAAAAAAAGATCTCGCCCAAGTTAAACACGTGTAAAAGGTGGAACCGAAAAACGGTAGAATAATATAAAAGAAAT
This sequence comes from Drosophila orosa, assembly GCA_018904745.1. NCBI lineage: Eukaryota > Metazoa > Arthropoda > Insecta > Diptera > Drosophilidae > Drosophila > Drosophila orosa. The sequence goes on from JAEIIH010000670.1 coordinate 1,293, forward strand.
GGCAAACAACACTTAACATGCCCATTTTTCTCCGACCCCCCGAGCAGCTATAAAAATGTTGTCTTGCCTTGCAAAACGAGACAAAAATCCCCGACATACTTTTGGGTGGCAAGACGTGGTCGAAAAACATTTCTGTTTACGTGGGCAGGTGGTAGGAAAATGCAAAATAGCCGCAACACTGCCACTGTGGGTCGATTGTGGCCACTAAAGCTCAGACAAATTTTTTTAAGTACTCAACTTCAAGAGCACCTTACAATGCCAAGGGTATTTTTCCTATCGAATAAATCTTGAATATTTTATACTTGGGAAGATAAATCTGAGCAATCTGGCAATTTGTTGACAAATATAATTTTTGAAGATAATTCGGTAGCAATTCTTATAAATTAAAGTTCAATTAACATCTACATTCTTATCTATAAATGTGATATTATCTCTGATGAGTTGTGAAGGGACTTTTGGTTTTCTATAAAATAAAAAATAGGTTAAGAAAATCGTATCCTTAGCTCCTCTTCTAATCTCTTAAGTCAGAAAATAATATGAATTTAAAGCGCCGTCCTTTGGCGACTTTAAACTCTCTCGGCGTCCAACTGATGGGTGTTGTGGCTGCTGTCGAGAAACATTTTGCAGCACTTGCGGTCTGCTGTCTGAAGGTGTTCTACACGCCGGGCACGTCCTGGCATCTTGGGATCGAGTGGGCGAATCCTGTCCAGCAGGTCGGCAAGTGCAGCAGCAGTACCAGCAGTCAAGAGGCTCACGGGGTGTTCTTTTCAGCTCGGCTGATGTTTGCTAAAAAATGGCCGGCCAGAGAGGGTAAGCAGCTTAAGTTCAAATGCTAAAAGTACGCTATGTTCTCGGAGAGACAAGTTCGGATGAAGAACATTTTGGGGCTTATTTTGAAAGTGGATAATTAGAGGCTTTGCTCAGTGCATAAATAGTCCTTGGCCTTGAGGAAAATACAGCTTGGTAAAGGCTCTTACCATTCTCCCAAAAATGTTCTTCTGTTTGCTGCCTGACAGTGTGAGATGTCGGCGCGGCCCGCAATAAATTTCTACATTTCACTGACGCTGCATTTCCACCACAAGGAACCCCTTTCCAAGTTCCAATACAGAGTGAGAAATGTTTTTGATAAGGATTTGTATATTTATATTTAACTTTAAAATTATAAAAACCTTTTGGTTGGTGTAAAAATGTTCCTAAAGATTTCCTAAGAATGTATTTTCTGTTTCAATAATTTAATAAAATCATTAATTGTCTTGGAATTTATTTCCGTGTCTTCACAAACGTAACCGCGAAGCTCTTGCCGTTAACATGACAAAAGTTTATTGAAATTTTATGCATTTCTTGCATTATTTGAGGCCCTTGTTGGTGTGTCCTGCCACGAAGAAAGTTTCATTTTCGATACTGTCTGCGAGTTTGTCGCAGCTTGTCAGCCACGTCGGGTAACAGTAACAGCCCTTCATCTGGCCCGGCTTGTGGCTTGATTTGAAAACTTTCAGCCAACATGCTTGGCAGTGTTTCCGCTTGCCATGCCCCTCCTGCCACATATGTATATATGTATTTCCTGTTGGGCTCTGGTTAACTGTGGCTAAATCGCCCAAAAAGTTGCTCGATGCGCTCGAGAGTATTCTACAAATTATTGACAAGTTTGCGGATAGCCGAGGATTACAGAAAATTAGAGGGTGGAAAATAATTCAGTTGGAAGATTTTCCATATCCCTTTTCATTAAACCGTATACTTACTGGAAGGTCTTGGTGCAGGACTGCCTTAAGAATGGACATTAAGTTACTCATATTACCCTTAAAAAGCCATCTAAAAGTGTATCCCTTTGTAGAATAATTTTTTAAAACCCCGAAGAGTTATATTTTGTTCTAATTTTAATGCCAGCATTTTAAGTACTTTCACTTCTTATACAAATAATAGTACCCACTGTTAAAGGAAAGATAAAACTATAGTTTGCAATGCTCAACTTGTATTATATTCAATGTTTAAAGTTGTCACAGGGAGACGTTTGTGCTTTTCGAATTTATATTTATTTTTTGAACTCCATTCAAGTCCAAAAATGAAAAATGTTCTCGATGTGTGGTAGGCATCTATATCTGCCAGGAATGTTTGCAATGCTCCAGTCGCTTGAATATTGATTGTGTTGCAATTTCTTAGAACTCAAATTCGTGTAAGATCTCCCTTCCAGTGTTTTTGGTTTTGTTAATGGATTCCGTGTCTATTTCTTCTTTTTATCCTTTTTATCCTTTTTCTTATCCTTCTTGGGCCCACTGCCCGGTGGGAAGGAGTCAATATAGCCACCGTTCATCATGCGGTCAAAGGAATCGATCGGATCGTAGGTCGAGTAGAAGGTACTGTACTTCCTCTCATTCGGTGCATTGTAAAAAAGGTACACAAGAGTTGGCACTATTAGGGACAGCACGATGGCATTTCTCGCTACTACCATTGTTCTCTTAAGGTGCACATCGTGCATGGGAAACTTGAATTCAGGTGGCTACATTTCGGAGAGAAAAAAAAAGTGATTTTAAAAAAGCAAAAATATTTATTCTTACCTTTTGTGACATTTTGTCGATTCGTTAGTGTCTTCAACTAGCTAGAAAATGTTAATGTGAGTTCTGACTCCAAATGTAGTTGAGGGTAAACGATAAGCCTACTGATTTTAGCATGTAAAGTTTTAAAAATAAACTCCCTAGCTCCTAGAATTCACCCCCAAAATGTATTCAATTTCTACTATGAAAAAAGCTGCAATAAAAGTTCAGTCAAGGTCTTAATACAAGAAAATTCAATTAAGCGAAAAGAAATGAATTAATTTTATGGCTTTGCCATATGGCGCAGACAAGAGGCGTAGCCCAAAGGGATTCGCTGATATTTTTACCTTGAATAATTTACTGCCTTTGAAAGCATTCAATTTTAAGCTTCGTTTTCTGCATTCGGGGGTTTTTGCAGTTCTTTGTTCACCCCTCAAAAAACAGGCGACTCTGCGGCCTAAATCGTTGCCAATGTCCAGACAGCCAAGAAACATTATTAAAGCTCACTCTGCTGAGGTGGCAGATGGGTGGACGAGGGCAGCCAGGAGCCAGGACGTGCCGGCGTTACGTCCTTGTAAGCTGTTTTTAAAGAGCTCTCGTCTGCCCGTTGCGATTTATTGACCACTATTCCGGCTCGGATATCACAGACGCTATATCTCTCTTTTTCTGTTGGTCATTTTGCTGTTTGTACGGTATACAAATATTAAGAATTGATTTGGTTTCAGTTTTATTGAATGATTCTTTGGTTGATATGGCTAAATCAAACAGATTAGCTAAGGCATCTTTATTAACCAAGCTTGGAATATAAAATCAATGTGATGCAGCTTCTAAAATGTGGTTAATAATTTTGCTTTATTGTATTATATTTTTAGAATTTTCCCTTGGGCTTGTTTCTTAACATCTCCTGTGGTTTCTTGTCCTGTTTCAAAGCCTACAAATATAGAAAGTACCTCCTTCCCCTGACTGCTCCTTAGGTTTTTCATGTTAATTTCTTTTTGCTTTCCAATTTGTCGGCCTGCCACAATGGTTACATCCATTTTTTTCTGCCAATTTTTAGCACCACATTGTTGTCATGTTTATTTCGGCTTTTTATTTGGCTCAGATGTGCAGCCAAGTGAAAACCCCAAAAAAAAACCCTCAACTTGTTGCCAAGGCTAATCAGGACCGGCATCCGCCTCGAAACGAGTTTGCGATTGTGGTTTCTTGTTTCCTCTTGTGTGGTTTTTGGCGAAAACCCTTGGCTATATCGAGATTAGTTCATATGCGGGATGGCTGGCCGGCATATTGGGTGCTCAAAAAATCAATGCGGATAATTATGTGCAGTGCGACATGTGTAGAGGTCGTTATTGACAATCAGTTATTGACTGTGCCGCCCAAGCGCCGCATGCTGTCCAATAATAATAATTACGCGAGCGAGACACACTAATTGGCATAAGTAAAGTGACCAAGAACCGCGTGGAAAGTGGCCACAGTGCAGGCCAAGTAATTATGTCTACTGGTGAGTAATGAAATAATGAATATGCAACAAAGTTTGAGGAATACTAGGGCCCGTAGCTGTATGTAGATCTCACAAAAGGCATTATCTGCAACTTGATGAACAGCAATCGGGTACTGAAAAAGGCAGGGCGATCTGCTTCTAAAAAAAAAAATAAATAAATATCAGTGCTTAATTAATTATCTTTAAAGCTAAACGTTACAAACTTCTCCTTAAAATATTAACAATATTACTCAATTATTTTGTCTTACGCCATAATAAAATATTATTCCTCCGCCGTGTTGGCGGTGTTAAAGGTGCTTCCAATCTCTACATAAGACTAAATATCTTTGATATATTTAAATTACCTATCATTTCCTATTATATCAAACGTATGTTCAAACTGAACAGATTGTTACAGATACCTATTTACCCCGGAAAATATTCCCAGAAAATATTCCCAGAAAATGTTCCCAAAAAAAAGGGACAGATTACATAAAGTTTCTCTTCAAATATTTCACACATTCCAAAGCCTTTCAAATAAAGAAACACTTCCCCCAAATTCCTCAGAATACAATCACACATCAGATGAACCTTTTTTGGGGCATTCGTGCTTGGACGGTCCCCTTTTCAAGTCACTAACGTGACAATAATTCGTTCGGTATGCAAATTGAAGGCATTTTTCTGGACTCTCGCCATCTTAAACGGCCAAGATGTCCTTGTTTAATTCGAGTGAACATGCCTCGCCGCCAGTCTGCCGCACCTGGAGCAGCGCCTAATTGGATGCTGTGTGTGCCGTGCCTTGCCGTGTTCTTTACGATGCTGGGGCTTAGGGGACTAGGACTTGAATTCGGATTTGGAATTTGCATTTGGCAATTAAATTACCAGCTAACCGCCTGGCAAAACACACACCCTGAGCATTGACTTCGAGCTGCCGCTGACCATTCAACTTTGACCAGACCAAAAAACCAGACCAGTTTGGGTTTTAAAATCACGTTGCATAGGCAACATGGTGCATTGAACCGATGTGATGATGCTGCTGTTGCTGCCACAGAGAGAGACAATTTCAATATGTTGTGCGCCCGATGGCGTTGAAGGCGATTATAAATATAAGCTCTGGCCCGTATCCTTCTCCACCTTCTAGGACCTCCACTTCCAGCACCTCCCTCTCCTGGTGCTTGACAAAAAGGACTTGGCATTTTCGGGGGCGTCTTCTATATCCATATATCTCGCTCTCGCGTGGAATGCCGGCTTCGCAATCGCATGTCGGGAAACTTTGAAGTGGCTTTCGGGCCAAGAAGAAGCTCTAATGAAATTTGAGTAGAATTTTGAACTTTTAATGCCTCTTCTTGGCCGGAGGAGCACTTGCCGAACCACCCACCATTCCCGGTTTCGATTTTCAAATGGTTAACGCGCATAAAAAACTTTTCGCTTCACTTAAATTTATTTTTATGGCCAACACAATTTTAACGAATGGTCAAAATGGCTAGCTAAACACCACAGTTTAAACGTTGAGGTGCGAGTAAGGGTTTCTGGGTTAAGCTAAGAGGCTTTGTGAGGATTTGGACTTTCAATTTTCGGAGCCTAACCTTTTTACTGACACTGCCATTTAAATTGTTTTTAGATATTGGGAGGATTTCGATTTCGATAAAAGATTGCCAAGCTGTTTATCAACCTTCAGGCTTTGTTTTTTTTAATGAGTATTTAAATGAGAAGCTTAGGTTTTGAGATGCAGTAGACAAAGATCTTCCTTAACTCTTGTATTTTATTATTAAGTAAATAATAATTAAAGTCTCAGTTATATTTCTGATTTCACTTTTCATTCAATTCACTTTATTTTATTTAATTTTTCCCTTCTTTTGCTTTTACAACAGCTGGTAAGTCTAAGTCCCTTGACCATTGGCTTTATGGCCACTTCAAGGAGCTTTAAGCTGAGTGAAATAAGTATGGCCGGCTATGAGTAATTAAACTAGAAAAAAAGGAAATTAATTAAAGTGGTCCTCTTGGCCTTGATGGCCCTGTAAAAATAAACGGAGCTATCGCTCAAAAATAGCAAAAGACCCATCAGGATGGCGTGTGCGAGGTGAACTTGCTTGGTTATTTTTGGCTTTAATTTATTAAGTTTTTGGCCAACAATATTTTTAGCACTCCTTGATGAATATATATACGAGAATGGCATGCACACAGGCGGCCAGAGAGACACCAATAGCTCAGTGAACCTTGTCATCCATCTCGAGGAGCAGGCGAACAGAAGGCCACTGAACCACAGTGCCATCAGCACTTGACGTTCTCCTGTCATTATTATCTATTAGTTATTGCCACGCCCCTGTCCCTGTGCCTGCCCTTGGCCCTTCTCCCCCAATCAGCTACCAACTCTCCTACCCCTTGGGCTAATTGTAAGTTATTGACACGAAACGTGCCCTGGGCCAATGACAACGATGATGATGGTAATGGTGATGGTGATGGGCGAAAGGGGTTTCTTTCAACGCCCCACCTGTAGCCTGTAATTATAAACTTCCGCCGGCTATTGCCTATCCCCTTTTAGGCAAGGATATCACCCACTCACTGTTGTTAAAACATCAACATAATTGAATTATAAATGGTTTGCTAGAGTTAAACATTGAACGATTGCTGGGGAGGAATTTCGAAAGAAATTCCAAAATCCTTAAGGCTACTTGGAATGCAAAGGTCATGTTTAAGTTTGCCATTGCCTATGAAATTCAATTTCCTTTTTAGCTCATTAATTGGCGGCTTGTATGGAATAATAATTGTCTGGGGACCCAAGACCCTTATCAAATGTGAGAGACAGAATCTTTTAAGCTTAAGCGCCCACACAAGGATGTACACTTTGTGGTGTTATCTCCCTTTAAAATGTAAAAATTAGATTAGCTCTCATTCTCATTACTCATTCTTTAGGGGACAGAGGAATATATCGATCACTTTTAAAGGCAAATGCTATATAAAACTTAGAACACGGACTTTCCTTGTCATGCTTGGCTAGTTAAATTGCTCAAACTTCAGTTTTTCTCTAGGAAAACAACCAGTTCGCGCCTTTTCTTTTGAGCCAGTTAGCCACGACTACAGTACGGGGTCATAAAGCTAAAATTTCATTTGCCATGGCTCTCTTTTTTCTCTTTTTTTCTCCGAACAGCCGACACGATGGGGCAATTTACTTCGCAGCTTGACTTGATGCCAGTGTAGAGGAACAAGCGCCACTTCCGTGACTTGGATACAGTTTCAATTTCACGATTTTTTCCTACACTCTCTCATCCCAGACATATATGCCTATGCCTTTGGAAAAGTCTCAGAATCGACAAATTGCCCGTTTGAGACGAGGTATTCCTTTTTCTTTAAAGCAGGAATGCTTGTCTTAAATATGTGAAATATATACAACTTTTAAGCAGTTTTTAAGGCAAATAGACTGGTATTTTGTATTATGTTTAGTATTAGGATTATTACTACTAATATTGTGAATTTATAAAAAATTGTTGGGAAAGTTCAAAATAAAATATTACTTAAATATGTAAATGCTACAAGGGAGAGGTTAAGCACTCTTTTTTTCTATCTTTTAGTTGGCTTTTCCTGATCCCACTGGGTCTGTTTAAACAAGCGGTGCTTGAAACACATTAATGTGAGATATTGGACACATTTGGCAGTCCTCGAAAGACCCGCCCAGCTCTGCGGATAATGTTGTCAACCCGAGGATAGAAAAGGCACTTGAAAATTATGCACCGTCCATAAGCTGCTCCAGAGCCTGGAAAAGTGTAAGGAAAACAGGCAATTGGTTGTTTAAAAATATCTAAAGAGTCTGTAACATAGAAAAGGTATTAAATAGTAGGTTTAAACTTCAACAATATTAATCTGTACAAAATTATTGAGCCTTTTGTTAGACTTTAAATGGAAGAAATAATCTGTAATGGATTTTCAGCTCACAATAAAAACTTTATTAAATGTATAACTATTAAACCGCATAATAAATCCTTTGAGATTATAAGTTTATTACTTTGTTTGTTAGTTTCTTGTTTAGTACAAACATAAAAGGCCTAATACCTAAGTTTCCGAGGAATTCTTTTTCCGAGTGCACGGGGAAACTCATTGAACTTTCCTCCACACACAAGCACACACACTTGTGTTGTGCCGCCGAGATGGCCGGATGCAGATGCGAATATATATCTTGTGCGGGGGACCTTGGACAAAGAAACTATTAAAAGCGTACATGGACGCTATCTATCTCAATGTGGGATGTGTTCGTTTGTGCTTTATGTGTCTTCGCCAAAGGGTTCATTAGACTTTCCAGCTATACAACATCAAAGCCAATGAACGTATAAAATGCAGAGAAGGTGGAAAGTGGCGTGGCGGCGACTGCTGCAGCTGCGGAAAAATGGCACAAGAGCAAACAGTAAAGTGCCAAACAAAAGCCGGGCAGAATGGAAGCAAACGTGACACACGACATTCGAACAAATTGCGTTGGGCCGTGCGCCACAAAGTATGCAAAAGCAGAGCAGAGCCAAAGCCGGGCTCGGGCCAAGTCAAAAGCCACCCAAAAAAAACGCCCTCACTGGCTCAAACTTTGGCGACCGGACCTGGAAAAAGTTTGGCCCAAAGAAAGAAATGGGCGCAAATCGCTTGTATAATTGTCGATGCCTGAGGATATTTTGGTATTCTTCACTCTACTCCTGCAGGGAACACTATAAAAAAAGCAAACCAAATTTGCCAAGCGAAAAAAAAAAAAATGGATTGTATTTATTTTCCCTCTGAAATTATACCAGTTTTTTTGTTTTAATTGTTTCTTGAATGTTCTTGAGCTATATTTTAATTTGTATGTTCAACAATATAAGTTAAATGGAAGAATAAGGTAATTGGAATCTTCACTA
>JAEIIH010000673.1:0-12641 GCA_018904745.1 Drosophila orosa
TACTATTAATATTTGAACCATTTCTGTGCAAACTGGGTTAAATCATTTAAATAGAAAGCTTTTTGAATGGAAATTCCAGCAAACGCACTCATTATACAAAGACTCCAGCCTTCAGTTTCTTATCGGTAAAAGCTTTTCCGTGTTGCCGTATAACTCAAGCAATACGAAATTTAGGCTAAGCCGTTTATAGTCCCATTCAAAAGTGTTATTTCGACGAAGACATAAATCAATTAAATTAACATTTTCGGGGGCCCAACTTCTTCGGGTTGAAATGTTGAAATGTGCTCCCAAAAATTAGGTTTGCACTTGCTGCTAAGCTACTTAACTGTGATGATGGAAATTAGTGTCTGCCGTGCAGGAACAATCAGCCGGCATAGGGAGTGACGTCAATTTTGATGGCATTTTAATGGGTTCAGTGGGAAAGGAGACGAACTGAACACTGAACCGAAATGCCATAAATGCCAAATATGTAATTTGCATTTAATTTGACATTTTAGGGGGATAACTACTCACATATGTGTGTGAGCCAGATAAGTATGTTTGCGTTTGTGGCAGCAATTAGGGCGACGACAACATTGTAGCCAGGTTGTTGTGGTTCTTTGGGTCTTGGGTTTCTCAGGAGGATGGATCCTGCTGCATTCTTCTCTTCCAAGACTTTCACCCCAGACATTTGACCATCTTCGGTGGAGTTCACTTCCCCGTAAATCTGCAACGGGTTTGTTTACCCCGAACATCCCCAGTTGAAGTCTCACATTTCGCTTTGCTATTTAACCGCTCTTTATGACGGCATCAACCTGCCAACCTGGCCAAGTTGGCCAAGTTAACTGGCGCCCATCCTCGAGCTTGTCAAGTGCAGTGGCAGTGGTAGTGGTAGTGGCAGTGGCAGGATTGCACTCGCTTCCGTTGCAGCCGTTTTGGCCCTTTGAAATTGTATTAGATTTCAGCAGAAAGTAGAAGGCTTTGTTTATCCCTTTGTAGTGCCGCCAGAGGAATTCATATTAATTAGCCAACGCCAACGCCAAAGCAAGCTGTTTGTGTAGAGGATACTTTTCCGCTACGAAAGAGGGCTTCTTCTTTGAGCTTAAAATAATCAAAAAGAAAAAAAAGCACACAAAAAAAGCGGAAAGTTTCTCAAACGCTCTACATAGGGACTTTCGATAATTAACATAAAAAGCGCACTGGCAAGCGTTTCATAAATTATGTTGCCATTTAAAAAGTCGTAAACGTAAATTTCTTAAAAGGTTATTATCACAGCTATTTTTGGCTTCTGGCTTCTTAGCTTGTTTTATGCATAAAGCACAAAGACAAAAAACAGCAAAGAAACAGGGGGAAAAAGTGTGCAAAATGCGAAATGTCTTTTAGCGCGTCGTTTACAAGCCATTTCCATTTTAATTTTAACTGCAATCGACAGCATAAAACAGTTGTTAAAAGCAGCACAGCCAGCAACTAAGTTAAAAAAAAAACCGAATTGCGTGTAAAGTCACTGCAGCAATGGCAAAAACAGCAAAAAAAAAAACCGGCAAAAACTACAATAACTAGCAACAAAGTGCGCGAAAATTCAGCTTCAAGTTGTTACTTCCCCCCCAAAACTCTGAGCCCCCCCTGTCTGCTTTATTGCCTTGCATTTGCAGTTGGCCATTTCTCTACATTTCCCCCAAGGGGTTTTCACTTTTTTTCTGGGCGTAATTATGAAACTTTTTGCATTTTAATTGGATTTTTATTGATCTTACGCACGTGATGGTTTCCGATTGCAATATGATTAACCAGCCACCAGCAGTGCGAGTCGTATAACAATGCAATGTGGGCCTAACAGTTAACGCAGTCGAAAGACAATGGCCATTTGAGATGGAAAATCGAGGGAGAAAAGTCGATGGAAAAATGGGTAAATGCTAATGGGAAAACGTGAGCGTCGCTGTGGCTCATTATTGCAATTGAAATGTGCCTGCGTCTCTTGGATTTGGCCAAGAGGAGGCGGCGGCCCAGAAGGCGGGTATGTCCAGTTAAGTGGAGTTTTAAGCACCGCGAGAATAATGACAGGGATAATAATGTCAAAGCCATCACTGAGCTGTATACTTTTATGGCGGGTTATTAGCTTTTCAGATGGTTAAGTCATTAAATAGAGCCAGGCAACTAAAGGATATGAGATTACAAATTACATAATAGCTATGAGCTATTATTTAAGGATATAAAATAAAACTCCTTCATGAAATTGGTATTATGAAAAATCCTTATTAAAGGGTAACAACATGCCCTTACTTTTTTCAAAAACTCCCCTTGTCGCTGCGATGAATATAGCTGCTGATAAATTTCATAGAGCGTGATATGCATATTAGGGAAACATCGCACACCATAAACGGAAACCCTGGCCAGCTGTGCTGTGCGTGCAGCCCTGGCAACCCTGGCATTTCCCGGAAAATCTCCCCACTCTTGGCCTGGCCCATTGTTTCAAGCGAATCGCAACAGCAACAAGTTGGCGTGCGTACCATTTCCCAATGCGATAACTGGCTAGCGATATGTCAATCAATTGCTACGGGCCCCCTTTGGCTATATACGATTGGGTGATTGCCTTTTGGCCAGAGGGTGCGAGGGGTGCGCAATTAACTCACTACGCGGCAATCAATCAATCGGCAGCTAACAAAATTCATGGGTTTATGCCTTTTCTCCCCTTCATGTTTCATTGACAATTGGGCAGGCAGACAGATGTACGCACATGTTATGTTTGTGTTTGTTTCAAGTGTCTATTTTATACGAATTTTAATTTGCACCATTTGGTTTATGACCCGTTAATGGTTATATCTTGAAATTATGATTAAATTGAGTCATTATTTTTGATATAAATGCGTTAATAAAGCTAGATTTAGGCAGAGAGGTTCAATGCATTTAAAGCGCGTTTTGTACAATTAATTTGCAACGTTTAAATAATTGATTAGCACATTTATTTGTTCTTAAAGTCGGTTAAAACCTTTACAAGTATTGAATCATTTAATTTAACCAATTAATTCAAGTTTATGGCAGAACTTTAAAAGGGGTTTTCCAGCACCTTTCATGATTAAACTCAAATTCCAGTTACCTTATTCAAGCCCGAGTTGAAGGCATTAAATCAATGAACTTTAGTAAAATATATATTTGGCTTGATATCAGATTTATGGCCAGGGCATATACACACTCCCTGGTCTTTAACTGTAAACCGAGCGTGAGTCAAAAGCAATCCCCGAATTTATAACACCCAACCAACCAGTTTTTTCTGTGGTCTCTTCGAGAGAGAGAGATGACTCGACATGGAGATGGAGACAAAGGGCATGTGGATGCTTATATGCCGGGATTCTGAAGGGCAACCGGCAGTGGGGCCCTTTCTCCGCCTGGATTTCGTAATTGAAGAGAAAACCCAAACCGAGAATGCCAATGCAAACCCAAAATTCGAAAGTTATTACGCTTAATTTATGGGTCAAATGTGCACTCTCCGCTTTTCCCTTTTTTTTTCTGCTTCTTGGGCTTTTGCGTCACAGATTTGAAAGTGGAGATATGCTGCAGCTTAACTTTTCTGGGGCCACGACCTTAATTTATATGATTAGCGGCTGCACCGTGTATATATGCAGATAAGACCCCAAAAATGATTCATTTAAGTGCGGCCAAGTGGGTCATTCGGGGGTTGGGTTTGGTCAGATGGCGAAACTTTGGCTCAAACAATGCTCTCTGGCTGTTACTGTGTTGCTGCTGTTGCCAGTTTGTTGTCGTTCGGCAGGCGTTTCGAATTACAGCAAACAGCTCCTTTTACAGGCAACATATGTATGTATATACGTTTGTATGCAATATGCAAAATCCAGAGGCAAGGCAATGTCTAAATTTCCAAATACGCAAAAATGCTAAAATGGCACGCCAACTTTTGTGTGTGTCTGCCCGTTCGCATTGCATTTGGCTGGCTTTCTGGCCTTTTTCTGTATATTTCTTCTCGCTTTTTGTTTGAATAATTGAAGGTGAGGTTGCATCGCAGGGAAAATCGTTAAGGCGACGGAGATGGATTTGAAATTGGAATTGGAATTTCAAATTTCAAGCCACGAATGGATCAGGATGCGACCTGGGAAACACTCGTATAAATCGTATATTTCGTATGCACAAATGAACACTTCTTCTTTTTTTTTTTTTTTGACAACTTGTCCCCACATGTCCGATGTGTCTGAGGTTTCAAAAGGACCAATCCGAAGGCAGAATTGTAACTGCCGGCTGTGTCTCTGTGGCTTTTGTAATTAAGTTACCAGGCGCTTCGGGTGGCAAGGACTCTTTGGCCTCGGCTCGTGTATTTATACATTTGCGGCTGTGGTTAATTAAAATGCAATTGTCAGGCCCAGAAGATGCAATTTAATTAAGCTGTCAGAGGCTTATTGTTGTGGTCAGCTGAAAGTTGCACAAGTTAAGGATCCTCAACCCAACAGCAAATGGAATTCCATTTATGGAATTCCGCCAACACATGAATGGGGAATTGTAATTTCAAGTACACAGATAAAAAAGGGTTCAAATTGGGTTTATAATTAAGTTTAATAATACTTTTTCGATGGAATTATTCCAAAATAAATTAAAAATAACTTGTAAAGCCCTTTCGGAAGTCCCATAAAATCCGTATCTCTCTCTCCAAGTGACCTTATTTTTTCCTGTGCCCCTTCAGCGATTCATTGGCTTTTCTGCCCCATTTCGGTGGGTTTATTATAATCGTCATTAGCGGGAATGGGTCCATTGAACCAGGTAAAGCTGGGAAAAGCACCTCGGGGCTGCTAATTCGAGGTGAGATCGCCGGATGACTAATGCCGGACCACCACCATCCGATCGGATCTATCAATCGCTCGGGCGCCTTATCTGAGATCCCGCATAAACAAAGTTGGGGAATAAAAAACACACCGCACACAACAAATTGGCCAAAATGCCGCTGGGCACTAGCCGGTTATGGCCATTTAGGCCCAATCGCGCATCATAAATATTGAGCTCATATTGCGAGAGCTGGAGATTGATGGGGAAAATTGATTTGCAGCACGCTGCATCTCTCAATCTATTGCCAAATTGAGTGCATCGCCGCTGGTCGCTGGTGAGAATTGATTGAGCCAGTGGCCAGAACATGACATAATTAAGCCTCACTCTCATTCGGCAGGAGAAGAATTTTTAGTCCATGATTTATGGCCGTGGCCACTCGGGAAGATTGAAACATGCGAGAGTGCGAGTATTTGGCCAGGCTGCCAGCTTCTTTGTTTGGCCAACGCATTCCGTCAAAGCGAAACTCCGGGCATAAATCAGTTGGCCAGCTACCGGGCTTTCGGCAATTCGATGGTTTTGCAACCGGTCTGGGTCTGGGTCTGGGCACCTTTACCTTCCGTCCGCCACAAATCCCTCCCTGGCTCAGAAAGGCATTCGAAATGCCGCACAAAAGGGCTGGCAGCATCCAGTTTTGGCATCGACGTTGGCATTGGCAACGGGCGAAATGGCGAAAAGCGACACTCGACAGCGCAACAACAAAGGATAGCTGCAGTCCTGAAGTTCTCTCTCATATCTGAAGTGCAGTTCCCCAGAAGAAACTCCATATTTTAGGGACTTTAAAGGCCAACACATAAAGTTGGCAACTGCCAGCAAACATGCAACATTTTGCGTTAAAATTAAATTATTTTTTAACAAGCCACTGGGTGGTGCATCACTCTCTTAAAGGGTATTCCTGTTTCTATAAAATAAACTAATTTCTTCTTTAAATTAATGACAGTTATGTATTTTAAAAAAATATATACTTGACCTACTTTATCGTTTTATATGAAAGTACAAGTGAAAAATGAGGAGCTTCTTCCGCAAGTTCTTAAAGAGTATCTTAGATCATATCTAAGGAAACTAGTATTTCTTACCCTGCTCAGTTTTTCTTCTCTTTTTTATTATTATTATTTTGGTCTTGCAAAAGTTTATGACAATTTTTTGTGTGAATATACTTTACGAGTGCGTCGTAAAGCGTCACCAGTGGGGAAAATTGCTATTTTGCCACATTCAGCAGCCCGAAAATGATTTCTTTAACTTTTGACGACTCTTCAGTTCCGCTTTAAATTTTCCTATGCAAGTTCTCTCTAGTTTTCTCAAGTCTCTCCAGCAAGTCCTTTTAAATTCATTTTCATTTTTCACCGCTTGTCACAGAGGAAACTGAAAGTTTTGCACGTTTGGCAGTTTGTCGGAGAGTTACGTGACATCATAATCGCAGCTCAAATAAATTGTGTTTCAATAAATTTGACACGTTTTCAAGAGAAAGAGAGAGAGAGGAAATAATAAGAAAACAAGCCAATAATTGTTTAATTTATAAAATATACTTTTAGATATGCCTCGTTTCCTTTCTTTATAATCTCGTTTTTAAAGGTTTTCCCCATAAATATCCCTAGATTTTACAAGTGCTCTTTGCCAAGTTGTGGCTGACATTTAGCGGCAATGCTTAAAGTTGACATTTCAATGAACCGATTTTCGTTATTAAATGCAATCCACTTTGTTCTCCGTTTGTAAAGTGCAAAATTAATTATTATGACCTGCGGAAAGCCGTAAAAAAACGACTGAGGACCGCCCCTTTTGGCTACCAACCGCCTCTCCATTTCGGCTTGCAACTTGTTGCATCAGGCTTAAGCCGCCAAGGCAACAGCTCAAATCATGCGGCGGCTGCTGCAGTGTTTTTTAATTAATTGCCATCGTAATCATGCACCGACCACTGCATGTGGGAGGAGCTGCTCGACAGCGACTGCGGTGGCATTATTAGTATGCGTCCGCGGTTTCGCTTTTTGCAGCGACTGTGCTAACTTTTCATTCAATTAAGAAACAATTTTTCGTATGCAAACACCGTGCATAAAATAAAGATAATTAAAAGGTTGGAAAGAGACACAAGTTGGACCAAAATCTGTTGCGTGTTTAATCATCAGAACAACCGCAATAATATATATGTATATACATACATATATGTAACACAACATTGACAACAAAGTAAAAACCGAAAGTCAACACAAAGTTGGTTGTTTGTGAAGTTGGAAAATTTCAATTTAATTGTTGCCGGCAAAATGGTTTCATGGCCAGGCCCCCGGTTGGTGCAGTTGCCAAATAAATTTGCATAATAACGAATCATAAATTGCACAGCCAGCAGCAGTGCAACCGAGAGTTATTACAAAATGTTGCGTATATTAATTCAGTTTTTTTTCTCTCCTCTATTTTCAGGTAAGAAACGATTTGCAGTGCTAAGATTTGGCTATAACCAAAGGGGTGGTGATAAGAAAAGTGCTTCCGCCGGACTTCAGCGTGGACTTCCTGCTGAATTCAATTCCAACTTCGATCGGTTTGTGGAAGCCATAGAAAAAGAAAGCAATGAAAGCCCCCCCCCGGCAGCAGTTGCATAATTTCATGCGCACAGAGCAAATAATTATAATCATTACGCATACGCACACCCACCTCTCCTCCATTTGGGTGTCATTTTTCTGCTTAACATTTCAATTTCTCACATTTTTCTCTCTGCCGGCACAGCTATAAATTTTATGCGATTTTGCAGCACACAATTTGCGTGACTTTTGTCAATAACTTTGCTCTCACATCGCGCACTGTCTCATTATGGTTGGTTTTAGAGGGGGGTTCAAAGTGTCACACATGGATTTCCGCATATTCCATGTGCTTGCACTCCCATTTGCCGTATTTTTATGTTAATTTATTTGAATTGGAAAAGAGTCGACACAAAAGTTTCCGCTGTTGTTCCTGAAAAAAAAAAAAACGAGAATACGGGAATTTTCTCGTTGTTCACCCACAAACCGCAGCTCAGGGCTTAATGACCCGCCCACCCCCTAGCCCGTTTTCCCATTTTCCAACCCCTTCAAGACCCTTCGTGCCGCACCACGCACTCAGTGTACACTGCACACTATACACTCACCTGGCACTCATCCAGAACGGGAACGAATATCATAATTCAGTCACATTTATTGTGCTCCCAACATCCGGTTAACTTGTGCCACAATTTCGAATTCATACCGCCAAACTCAAAGGTTGAAGATTGAGAAAAAGCCACGGGAACGAAATTGTTATGTATATTTCAAAAGGGACTCCTTTAACTGTTTGCCAGTTGACTTTATGATTTAAAATGCATTTTTCAGTAGGATTGTTTAGTGTTATTGATCAGTATTTACAACTAGAAGTGTTTCCTTATCAAAACTATATTTAAACAGAAATTTATAGTCTGGAAATATGGCCCTAGGCTTAAAGTACTTTCCAGAAAAAGTAACAGGCCTTAGCCTTCAACATATTGTATTTTTCAGTAAGAATATTTAGTGTTAATGCTCAGTATTAATCATAATTAATACCTACATTATTTTTAGAGAGGTTCCTTTAACAAACCTACTTTTTTTTACATTTTACATTTTATCTCCATATTTCTCACTCAAAACTATTGGTTTTTTCTTCTATCCATCGGTTTAAAGTACTTTCCCGCATAAGTAACAGGTCTAGTCTTAAACATATTGTGTGTTTTTCAGTAAGAATAATTAGTGTTTAGGCTCAGTATTAATCCAAATTAATAACTACAACATTTTTAGAAAGATTCCTTTAAACAAACCTACATTTATCCTTTTTACTCACTCAAAAATTTTGTTTTTTTCTTCTATCCATCGACTTAAAGTACCTTCCCGGAAAAGTAACAGGCTCCTAGTCATCACTTTAAATGTTTTCTTTTTTTTTTTTTAGTCAGTTGAAGATAATTGGAAAATGGCTAGGCAGGCTGGCAAATCTAAACGATTTTTCACAGCCCGTGGCCAAACTGACTGATTGGCTAACAAAAATTTAAAGCTGGCCGGCAAAGCATTTTCACAATTTTTGATGCATTCATCTTTTAGTTTTTTTTCCTCCACTTGCGTTTGGATCGTAATCAAATCAACTTCCGCATACAGAAAGAGCGAACGAACTTGAAAAACTGTTTACTTTCACTTGGTTGGAGGAGGATGAGGAGGAGTAGCTGGTCTGAAAATCAGACTCACAAATGAGGCAACACTGCAGTGGCGTCTCTAGGGCCCCCTCGGTGGGCTGTCAAGGTAAATTAAGCCAAACAATTTGACACGAAGACAATTAAGCGGCTTAAGACTATCAGCAGTGGCAGTCGAAATACAAAAAAATGAAAGTCGCAGGTTCACTTTCGATTTTGTTTTTCGTATTTTTGAGTTGAGTTGAGTTGAGTTGTTGTTGTGCAATTGCCGGCGCCACGAGGCCAACAGCAAAATATGCCGTAATCGCCAATGCACACAGAAACACAGACTTTGGCAGGAGAAGCGGGGGCGCCATCGCATAATTCAATCAAAACTCTAAAGAAAAAAAACGAACTAAAAACTGACACAGTAAAAGTTGCCGAGGGCGAAGTTGCCATTCACTTGAGCCCCCAAGAAGTTATCGCAAAGTGCATATCGAGCATACGCCGCGTTGTCATTGAGACGAAGTTATTTTTAGCTCTCCAGCCGTAACCCACAGCCGTGCCACATTTTCCTACATAAGTTTATTAATTTGAGCCGCCAACTGGTTTTGAGTTTGAGAACCGGCGGAAAACCGTAATTCATTTGTAACGTGCAACGTGTTTTGTTTTTTTTTTTTGGGTGCCTGTAAGTCCAAACCAGTTTGCAGCATTCGATAAAGGCCCAAAGGCCTCAAGAGAGAGAGAGAGAGAGATCTACGAGCTGCGATAAAATGTTAAATGCTACACAGATTGATTTTCGCTGTGGCATTTTCAAAATGAATTATATGGCCGTATGCAAATTGGCTGAAATGTAAAATCAAATTGAGTGCTGCTGCTGCTGGTGCTGCTGGCCGGCATTTGTCTCATCCGGCCAAATCTCAAACTCAATTTATTATTAATTTAAATTACAGATTTATACATATATCGGGTTTTACAGCCCCTGTTTTCGATTTTTGCTTTATTGATTTCAGTTTGCCAAGCGAACTTGATTCATTTCACATGTCGACAACCTTTACAAACATAATGCTTTATATTATTTGTTATAAATGCTGAAAGGGAGTTTAAAAATACTCTGGCCTTTCATGTTATACAATTAAACTGTTTTGTTTTCGTTGAAGGCAGGTGTTTATGGATATAAATAGCAAAAGGCTTTTGTGGTTGAAGAAAGTGCAATGGCTTCCTGGGGATTCAATGGGTGACCTGCCTAGAGCAGATATGGTTGTAATATTTTAGAGGAACTGAGTTAATTAATTGCAATTCCTTTTGTATGAAATGTCTGCCTGGTAGGCGATAACCCTTGACCATCGGGCCACTCCCAGCTCAATGGGTATTAAGTGAATTCATGCGTTAATTTCCCCCAACTTAATTACATGTCGAACAATCTCTGGCCACGCAGGCTCATTTGCATACCTGTTTCATATGGTTACACCTACTCGCGACACAAAGTGTTGATCGCAAATTCATTAACTCGGATGTTTACATGACCAGCTTGGAGGAGGGAGTAACCCCAACATATTTAACATATTTTTTGTATGCAATTTAATATCGAGTTCTTTGAACCTAAAACCGAAAATTGTCCTGCGGAAATTGAAAATTCTGGTTGCCTGCAAAAAGGGTTCTTCGATGGCCTGGCCAGTAAATTACTTTGTGGCGAGGACTAAGCCCTCAAATTAACTTAAGCCATCGTTGCACACACCGTAATCCCCCCAGATTTTGGCTCCATCAAAATAATTGAGCTGGCCCCAGTGTGATGTGTGTTAAAGTTGAATTTAATTCAATTTTATTCAAATTGGTGTCGGAAAATTGTCGGCAGTAACCGGGGAGTGCAGCATGGTCAGTGAAAAATCATATTTTTATGCTCACACCGCGTTCGAAGGCAGGCAGTGCAGGCAGGCAGGCAGGAGCAATGTAATTTCATTCCATAAATTTCCACTTAATTAGCGGTCAGCCGGGGCTTCCCCCGGGTACCTCCACCACCACCTCACCGAACGCCGTCATGGTCAGCAATTTATGCTTAAATTTCCGCTGCACATTTTTCAAGGCGATTGCGTACACGCTTTTCAACTTCCACTTAACCTATCCCGTAATTTATGCTAATTTACGCAATTTTCCTTACACTCACACATATAGTATATATGCGATGAGGCTCTGCCCCGATTTCTGACTCAGCCTGGACTCTAGGGGCGTGGCAGGTAATGGCGTGACGTGTCGAAAATATATATATATGTATATGTTGGGCAGATTATTCGCACTGCAAAATAATAACAGAAATTGTCAGGCAAAGGTCCTGGAATTAAGGGGCAAGGAAACTCGGGAAAATACACCTTACGATTCTTAAAAGCGTGAGAAAGAGGTTTTAAAGGCGAATTCTCTCCCACTTTTTTTTTTCTGTTTTCTTCACTGCATTTATAAATACAAAAGAAAAAAACTGAAAAGGAAAAACGCGACGAGGCCAAAGTGGAATCAAATTAGTTTGTTGGACAGACTCGGAAAATTTATTTCACGCACCTTGGACTACTTTGAGGCGTTGTCATCGGGCCAGCGGGCCAAACTAGTTTCCCAGCCAAGTCTCGAGATGCCAGCAACAGCAACAACAACAACAACAACGCCTACAACAAATTGAACAAGACCAATAAAAAGCAAATAAACCAAGAGAAGCAGAAAAAAATAAAATAAGATAGAAAAAACGAAGAAAAACCAACGATGTCAACAGCTATCGAAGCCGGCCGGCCAAGAGACATAGATACATATATGTTTGTATACATATGTATATATGCATAATGAAAAATAAATGCATTAAAAATCGAAAATCTCAACCCGTTGGAAGTGGCACAAGCAACGGTACATGCACGCATGCACACATAAGCAATAAACACGCACACTGTTGCAGCACACACCCAACAACTTTTCTATCACTCGCACTTAATTCATTTTGATTTCAGTGCAAAGTGGAAATTTATTTGCATAAATTAAAATACAGAAAAATACAAAAAAAAAATACAGAAATAGTAGGGGGGAAAAATACAATATATATATGTATGTACATATATGTATGTTCTCCACATGCAACTATGTGTTGGCCCCCGCCTCCCCCATTATCTATATGCATTCGTATTCATGACAAGTTGCCGGTCGGTCGGTCGCTCTGGGCCCGTTATGTTGCCAGAGTTGCCTGTTGCTGTTGCTGTTGATGTTGGTGTTGCTGTTGATATTGCTGTTGCTATTGCTGGTGCTGTTGTTGTTGCTAGTGCTGTTGATGTTGTTGTTGATGTTGCTGTTGCTGTTGCTGTCGCCTCGATGTTGCTGCCGACAGAGAGAGACACCGAGACAGGGACAGGGACAGAGCACCGCTGTCGGGCTGTTGCATAAATAGAAAATTTATTTATTGATTACGCCGACTGAATTCCTATATAAACATTTTTTTTTTTAGGTTTTTAGGTAAGTGCTTAAAGCACGAAATCGTTTTTATACAAGCTTTTTGGGGCTGAGTGACTTTTTAGTAACCAATAATGTTTTATTAAATGCCATCAAGGGGAATGGTAGATTTTTTGGTAAAAATTAGGCAACACAAACGTTGGCTTCTCTAATTGATGAATAATTTGTGCCAAAGCTTACACATAAATGTAAATATTTTATTACAAAGGAGAAAATAACATTTATAACTGAATTTAAG